>JASAMX010008202.1:0-16472 GCA_030248175.1 Microlaimidae sp. YZB2_3
GTATGTATTTCGTTCAGTTACATCTATTGCTCTATTTGACATTAAAATCAGTAAAACTTTCAGTAAAAATAGTTGTGTTTTTTGTAAATATTAGGTTTTTATGCCTTAAATTCAAGTATAACTCTTTAAATGAACATAACATTGCTAAAACATGCAAAAACCTGCAAAAACATGCAAAAACATGCCAGAAAAACATGCCAACTTCCTGGAGGTTTTTTTTGGCTGTTTTGGAATTTTTTTTAAAAAAAATCTGGAAACCCTGGAAATTTGAACGCCAGCTGCCAACACTTGATCGCCGAGCATTTGACCGTCAGCATTAGAACGCCGCGCACTTGAACGCCGAGCATTAGACCGCCGCAGTACGCGTTGCTTTAAAAAAGACGTTAAAACTCCCCGCAAAGGTGGTATAGACTCCCCCCAAGAATAAAAAAAAAACTCAATAGAATATAAAAAAATGGTTTTAATATAATATTTAAACAAAGCAATGTTGTTTTAACAATAAACGATAAGTCAAAAATTTATATATTTCCTTGAAAATAAAGAAAAAAACTTAGTGAACGGTTAGTTCTTTAATAATTTAAACCTGTTTTTCCTGAGCCTAAGCAAAGCCTAAAAATCAAACTAATTTTTTATGATAAATTTATATTTAATGGTGTTTTTTTAAGATAACTAATTGTTTTCCTAAGCCTAAGCAAAACCTAAAAATTAAACAAAAAGTTTATACTTAATAGTTTGTTTTGCAAAGTCAAAAAAAACTAAAACTTTGTAGGTTTGGGGAGTTTATACTGTGGTAGTGCTGTGTTGATACAATTCTCTGTAGGTGGCGGAAATCAAAAATTTGCATGATATTTATATGGAATACTGCGGCGGTCTAATGCTCGGCGGTCTAATGCTCGGCGTTCAAGTGCGCGGCGTTCTAATTCTGGCGGTCAAACGCTCGGCGATCAAGTGCTGGCGTTCAAATTTCCGGACACCACCACACCTACTACACCGACGGACCGACCGAGGGGTGAAAGTCCTCTTGTTACTAAAAATTTCCCTAAGCAACCTAAGCAAAACCTTAAAATCAAGCTAAATTTAATGTTTTGTTTGATTTTGAGGTTTTGCTTTGGTTGCTTAGGTCGGTCGGTGTAGTAGGTGTGGTAGATGTCTTTTAGTGCTTGCCTGCTGTAGCGGGTCCGTATAAAATCCCCATGGACAAATTCCCCATAAGCCAAAATCCCCATAAACGTTATAAAATCCCCATAAGGTGGTGTAAATTCCCCATGAAACAGTGCAAATTCCCCATAAAGTGGTGTAAATTCCACATAAATATAATGCGTTTGCAGTATTTCCTTAAAATTTTAACACTTGGAAAATACAACAAAACTTTATCGTGATAAAGTTAGCTTGATTTTACGGCTTTGCTTAGGCTTAGATTTAAGATTTAAGATTTTATTTTTCTAGCAAGATAAGTTACAAGCAAAATAGAATATTATTATCTAAAATCGCAACCCAGTCGGATTACAAACTACATAAACACCAAAAAAAAAAAATCAGCAGTAGCAATAAAATGTATCACAACAGAAGCCCGGACTTACTAGAAAAAAAATGACTAAAGGCTTTAGATATTTAAAGCTCTTCATTTAGTCATTGTATTCAGGTTTATTTTAATAGAGATTTCTTAAAAGAGTGCAACGAAGGAGCGCTCACTTGACTGTCATTTAGACAATTCCATTTATTTGAAACTCTGTTAAAAAAACTATATTTTCTGCAATTAATCCTAGAGTGCTCAACTAGGGCCCAGTGGCGTGCCCAGGGGCGGCCGCCCCCCCCCCCCGGAATCCGGCGAAGCCGGATTTTTTCGTAAGGGGGGACCCTTACGTTTTTTGAATTTTGGGAGAGAAAATTTTTTTTCTTAAATATTAATACAGAAACTTTCCTGATGCCTTCCAAAAGCATATTAATAGTCAAAAAACCAAATTTTCCCGCTTCGCGGGTAGTTTAAATTGACAATTTATCTCAGTTTTTCCATTTCCATCGATTTTGCCGCTCAATATTTAAGGCATACATGTTAAATAAAACTACTATAAACACTATTAACCATACATGGGCACGGGGGGGGGGGTTGGGGGGTTAACCCCCCCAAATTCTGAGAAGTGGGGTTTAACACCCCCCCCCACTTACAAGTGGGGGGGGAGAAAAAGTTAACCCCCCCCCCCCAATTTTGGAAAAATGAAGAAAAAAAATGTCTTTAAAATGACTTCTAACTGCCTCCAAACTTAAGTTTTGAGGTCAAAATGAATGTTTTAAGCAATAAAAAGCTCAAAAATGCTATAAAAAGGGCTTTTTGACCTAAAATTAGCGTTTTTTACCTATTTTCCCTTCAAAATCGAAAAACGATATGGGTAAAATGCACAATTTGCTCCATAATTTTACAACAAAACATGTAAGTGAGATTGGACGATAGTTCTCTTTTTGACATTTTGAGCATTTTTTGTGTACAGGTGTGGTAAAGGCGATTTTCCATTCATGTGGTAGTTTACTAGTGCTAAATGATTTTTGAAATATTTTTGAAAGAGGCTCAGCTATAACTTTTGCTAGGCGTTTTAGAAATAAAGCTGGTATGCCATCAGGGGAGCAAGATAGTTTGTTGGGTAATTTTTTTATAAATTTTAGAACATCTTTTACACTAAAATTTATATTATCAAGTTTTTGGTTTTGTTGTGACTCAAAAATTGGCAGTTTATGATTGTCTTTAGTAAAAACGGTGCTAAAGTATTCACCAAAAATTTTTGCTTTTTCAAAATCTTCAGTTGCAAAACTACCATCTTCACATTTTATTGGGGGAATAGTTTCTCTGGATTTAAGTTTTTTTTGTTTATATATTTAAAGAAATATCCAATATCATGTGATTTTAGCACATTTTCCTCTAAGTTTGAATTGAACTTTTTTACAGTTTTTGCATATTCATTTGAGGCTTTTTTGAATTTATGTTTAAAATTTTTATTTATGTTCCTAAATTTCCATAATCTTTTCTTTTTATTTTGGAGTTTTATGATATATTTAGGATAATGACATTTCTTTTTATTATGTGATTTATACTTTTTTACTAATGGTACATGTAGGATTATACAGTCAGTAATAACTTTTACAAAACAATCCCAGTATTCTTGGACTTAATTCAAATATTTAAAATTTAAATCCCAGTTTTGAGCAGCAAGAAATAATGCAATGCTGTTATAATCAGCATTTTTAAAGTCCGGTACCAAAAGGTCATTTTTATAATAATTGCTTTCATCATACAAATTTAAGTTAATTTCACTGCATATTACAGCATGATCTGAATTATCAAAATTTACTGCCAGCTTAACTTCATTAAAAATTTCTGGATCATTACACAGAATTATATCTTAAAAATTTTTACCTCATGATGGTTTTAAGACAACTTGGGAAAGTCCTAATGTTATAAATGTTGTGTAGTATTTAGTTTCATTTTGTGAATTGCTAAGTATAGAGTTTGTGTCCCACTTAATTCCTGGTAAGTTTAGATCACCAACTAAGACAGTTGTATTTGTATGATTACTTATATAGGTTTTTATAAACTCCAACAACAAAGAATCTTCTTTAGCTTTTATGTTTGGGGGTCTATATATGTTAATGAGACGGATTTTACTACTTGAAATAATAAGATCAATTGCCAGTGCTTCAAGATTTTTATATTTTTCACAGACTAATACATTGTTATACTTAATTTGTTTATTAATCAGAATAAAAATGCCTCCCCCTTTTGTATGAATTCTATCTTTCCTAACTATATTAAAATCATAGTTTTTAACTAGAAGTTGATTGGGAATATCTTCATTAAGCCAGGACTCCTGAATCATCAAAATATCAGAATCAGGTATACCATAATTTATGTCAGCTCCTGAAATTAGGAGCTCAAATTCATCCAGATGACTTAATATAGATCTTACATTCATTGATGTTAATTTTAAAGAACTTTTTTTAACACAATTTAATATAAATTTTGACTCTTTTTTGAAAACTTTGCAACTGGGTTGCACTGATTCCTATTCTAGATTTTTGTTAGAGCCCTTAATTTCAAGCATGCACTGTTTATCCTGGTCAAATAAGTAAGGATCACCAGAGTAAAACATTTTTAATGCTTTTATAACTAAAACTTAGTTTTTTTTAACACATTTTAGTTTGCAAACGCATTTCTGATTGTTATGGGGAATTTGCACTACTTTATGGGGAATTTGGCCATGGGGATTTTACACTACTTTTATGGGGATTTTGCACGTCACCGCTGTAGCAACCTTGGATGCTAACGTCACCACCGCGGGGAAGTTGGCATGCTTTTGCGCATGTCTTCCCGCCGGCTTTCCCGCTGACTTTCTCTTTTATGGGTTTTTATGCAAAAATGACAATAAGTATTTATGAAAATAGCGAAAAACTAATGAAATATGAATTTTCTAATTAGTTTTGATATTAAAATAAATTTGATTAGAATTAAAATGCGTTTTTTTTAAAAAACCTTTAGCATGCGTTCACGCCGGCTCTCGCAATTAAAAACACTTTAGCATGCGTTCCCTCATGTCTTCCGCCGGTCTTCCCACTTGATTTGTTTCACTTGTTTTTCCAATAACCTTAATTACGACGCGTTCCCTTTAACAAATAAGGCAGCTAAAACAGGAAAGCCAGCAATTCCTGGAGCAAGCTGAAAGCCAGCATGCATTCCTGCATGTTTTCCGCCGGTCTTCCGCATAATTACTAACATTACTATAACATTATTATTACTCATATAATACTAATAACTTTTAAACAAAAGTAATGTTGTCAATGAAGTGAATAAATAAAAAGCCATAAAACTACACGGCAGTTACTGCAAATTTCAAACAATGTCTAAAATTCTGAAAAGTGTTTCAAAAATACCCGCTGTGGGTGTTCGGAACGCAGTATTAGATTTTGATTTTCAATTTCTGGCTTTCTTATCTTGTCATAAAAGAGAACGCTTTGAAAATGTAGAACTTAAGGTTAAAGGAAAAACGAGCGAATGAAAGGCTAACAGGAGAAAACTCCGCAGCTGACTCCGCAGCAGACTTTAAGCCTACGCCTTCCTAAGCCTAAGCAAAGCCTAAACACAACCTAAACTTTCTTTGCGCAGCTATTTGTTAAAGTTTGGGTTGTTTTTAAGGCTTTGTTTAGGCTTAGGAACGCATAGCCTTAAGCTTAAAAAAGGTTATTTCACTCAAGGTAACTCTGCTGCGGAGTCAGCTGCGAAGTTTTCTCCTGTTAGCCAAATGAAATGGGGTTGGAAGACCGGTGGAAAACATGTGGGAACGCATGCTGGCTTTCAGCTGGCTCCAGGAATTGCTGGCTTTCCTGTTTTAGCTGCCTTATTTGTTAAAGGGAACGCGTCGTAATTAAGGTTATTGAAAAAACGAGTGAAACAAATGGAGTGGGAAAACTGGCGGAAGACATGCGGGAACGCATGCTAAAGTGTTTTCAATTGTGAAAGCTGGCGTGAACGCATGCTAAAGGTTTAAAAAAAACGCATTTTAAATCTAATCAAATTTATTTTAATATCAAAACTAATTAGAAAATTCATATTTCATTAGTTTTTAGCTATTTTCATGAATACTTATTGTCATTTTTGCCTAAAAACCGCATAAAAGCGAAAGTCAGCCAGAAAGCCGGCGGGAAGACATGCGGGAAAGCATGCCAACTTCCCTGCGGTAACGTCACCGCGGTGTTAAAATTTTCTTGAGAGGGGAGGGAAAATCTAGAGGGAGGTCAGGGGTAAAAAATTTGAAAATTTGGGGGGAGGGGAGGGGGCCCTGGATTTTTTTCTAAGGGGGGGCCCAAAATTTTGAGGCTAGGGGGGTGGACCCCACCCAACCCCCCTTTGTTCATCTATGCTTTAAATGCTAATTTAAACTTAGTTTTTTACCGATTTATTGTTCCTTTGCCTAAGCAAAACCTAAAAATGAAACAAAATTGTAATACAAACGATTTTTATTAAAATAAGTTTGTTTTTCAAAAATGTGAATTTTTTCAGAGCTAAATTTTGATGGGCATTTAAACGGTTATTATAAAAATGGTTATTACCATGAAAAAAATAAAAGTATATCTGTAACTGCCACACCCTTGGTAATATGAAAAAAATATTATTAATTTGATTATAATTCTTTACCAACCACCAACACGCACCCGCAGAATAAATCTCAGGATATTGACATTTTAAAAAAATTAGGAAGTAAGTAAATCATTTGTTGTTTATTTTTGTTAATAATTTCAATAAATTATAAATGTCAAATCACGATTCAATAAATTTTTGAAAGCGTTCTAAAAGTAAAATACATATTCCGACATTAAACATATACGCACCAAGATTTTCCTATGATGATGATGAGTGAATAATAATGATGCGGTGCAGTGGGTACAAGTACCATAGGTCACCGAAGGGGGGTGTAGGGGTGGGGGGGTCACCCCCCCCCCCCCTACGGCCTCTGAGACCCATCTTAGGCCCATTTTTGACCCCTCCCCCCCATCTACCCCCTCAACCCCTGACCCCCCCCCCCCCCCTAAGGCCCATTTTTGACCACCCCCCCGAACTAGACATACCCAAAAAATGCTAAAAATGGTCAAATTTCGTCAAAAAATTGTCAATTTTGGTCAAAAAATGGTACCCGGGGTGTGACCCTGCTTTTTTTCAAAAAAAAGGACCCGGGGTGTGACCCCCCCCCTGGAGGTCAGTTCACACCCCGGGGTGTGGACCCCCCCCCCGAGCCGTCGAAGGTCGGTGACCTATGACAAGTACTAAACGTGTACCAAAGAATTCAGCATGAGAATTCCACCAAACAAACATAAAAAACATGTTTCAAGGTCAATTCTGACTTTGCGATATTTAACTTTTGGCAATTATCGGGAAAATTTGATTAAATTACCCTTTAAAGAAAATAAATGGTGTTTTATAGCCAAAAAATACCTTTTTTTCAAGGTACATTTTATGTCTTTTAAGAAAATTTTTTGTAATAGTGCTTTAAACAATATGAATAAATATTTGTTAGATTATGGAGAGTTTGGTTGTTTAAAAAATATTATTTCTTTTTTTCTTTATTTCTGGTTGTCACCAAATTTTGTACAGCAACTGCTAAAAAATGAATTAAAATTCAGTCGTGAAAAAAAATAAGATTTAAAAAATGGGATCATTTAATAAAAATGCCTCATAATACAGTTTAGCTTGATTTTTAGGCTTTGCTTAGGCTTAGAAAGAATAAATCTGATTAAAAATAAGCTTAAATTAGCTTTTTACACAAAAACAAATTTGTTGTCCATATTTTCGGTGGTCCATGTGACTATCGAATTTACAATACTTTTGTAAATTTTTGGATTCTCCGGACTTCCAGCAATTGTAAAACAAAGTTTTATTTTATTTTAGCGGTTAATTAAAAAATTTTTCTTAACAGTAAAAATTGTGTACCTAAATTATTGTCATTTTTTGCCTATATTTCACCTTATATTATCAAAAATTGTGTTTCAATAATTTTTTAAAGTTTAAAAACGAGATCTACAGGTCAAAATTAACCTATAAACATGTTTTTATTTAGTATTTGTAGCGTGGGAATCTCTAATCGATTTTTGGTACACGTTTAGTGGTTTAGTACCTGTACCGGTGCAGTGCAAGTACTAAACGGATCCAAAAATATTTCTGTACAAGTCCCATACGTGTTGTACCAATTATGGATTTGACTGATTAAAAAGGAAAATACGCATATAAAACATCTTTATATATCAAATTAGACTCGTGAACCTCAATTTTGAGATTATTTTTTTGATTTAAGTTCGTTGGTCATATGGACCATCAAAACCATGGACAACAATTTTTTTATTTGGCTTTAAAAGCTAAATTTAAAGCTTATTTTTGCTAATATTAGTTTTTCCAAATCTAAGCAAAACCTAAAAATGAAGCTAAATTGTATTTTGACATATTTTTATTTGATTATGTGTTTTTAACAAAAATTGCTAAAAATAAATTTCTTTCTTTCGTTCTTTCTTTCATTTTTTTTCAAAACTGAAATTTAACCCATTTTTAACTGGTTGTCATACAATAATGGTGAACACTAGAAAAAATTTTGAGCTATATCATAGCCACCAGACTCTGAGCAATCTAAAGAATATATTTTTTAGTTATTTAAAAGCTAAGCAAAAATTTTTCTTAACATAAATTGTACATACAAAAAATAGGCAATGTTTGGGATTAAATTGGCTCATAACTTTTGCGGAAGACTTTAATCGTAAAAATAACCTTAAAAAAGATGTATACGTGCCCGATTTGAAGTATACAAATAGTTTTATATGCGTGTTTACGTTTCGATGAGTCAAATTGATAATTGGTACACGTATGGGACTTGTACCAAATATTTGAAACGTTACCATATCTGAACCTTTATGGTAGCTATGTCTAGACGTAGACCCCATTTTTAGGTCGGCAAAGGGAAAAACTTGGAGGTTAGCCCCCCCCTTTTGGGTCGCCAAGAATAAAATTTGGGGAATCTAGAACGACCATTTTTAAAAATTTTTCTTGCGCTTCGTTCAGCGTCCCATTCATAGATGAGAACGGTCCGGCAAGCTAGGGGGGTGGTTGGTTACTCTGGGTAAATCGAATTTTGAATTCTAGGAGGGGGGTCAAAAAGGGGGGTCCGAACCCTCCCTAGCTTTTTAAGGGAGGTCGACCCGGGGTGCAAAGTTTTGAAATCTAGAAGGGGGTCCGGGTCAGGTGGGGTACGGTATGGTGGGTAACTTTAGTAATTGTTCTCTTTGATAAGATAATACTACATTTTATCCAAAAAAAAGCGATATTCTGTTGTAAAAAGTGTGTAAAAACATGAATATGTGTTAAAAAATCACGTTTTTTTGGAAGAAAATTTAGTATATAAAAAAGTACCTAAAATTTTCCCAAAAGGGAGGGGGAGGTCAGATTTCAAATTCCGGGGGGCCCCCGGATTTCCAAGAGGGGGTCCCAAAATTTCGAGGTGAGGGGTGGGACCCCACCCTGGCCCCCTTTTCTCATCTATGGTCCCATTAACTATATACGCTCCACTTGCGAATTGGTATTACTTTGTTTTTGTAATCTTGGTATGACTACGCTAGACCCACCCCATGCTTTATCTTTTAATTGGTTTCCACTGCCAAATTTGTGTTACTTCGCTTTTTAATCTCGATATGACCACGCTGGACCATACATGGGCAAGTTGGTCCGGGAAGTGGGGGGGAATTAACCCCCAAATTAGGGGGGGGGGGGGGGTGAAAAATCTGAAAAACGCAAAATACCCAGATCGGTTTTTTTCTCGAGTGCATTTTACCCATAGGGTGTTGCGATTTTGAAGACAAAATAGGTAAAAAACGCTAATTTTAGGTCAAAAAAGCCCTTTTTATTGCATTTTTGAGCTTTTTATTCCTTAAAACATTCATTTTTGGACCTCAAAACTTAAGTTTGAAGGCAGTTAGAAGTCATTTTAAAGACATTTTTTTTCTTCATTTTTCCAAAATTGGGGGGCGGGGGTTAACTTTCTCCCCCCACTTCCGAGTCGGGGGGGGGCTTAACCGCCTCTCAGAATTTCCCCGGGGCTTACCCCCCCCCGCGCCCATGTGTGCGCTGGACCCCCCCCTTTAAATTTGTTATATAGTGGTATTAAAATTTTTAAAGGTCGGAAGTAATTTTAAAAACTTTTCTGGTACTTTGCATTGCTCAGCTGTAATTTAATGTATGCATTTTCCAGTTTTGGTATATTAGTGGAAGTCGAAAATTTTAGGGTATCAAATCGTTTGTAAAATTTTTTCGTTTTATAGATGATTTTTATTGACTAATAGGAAAATAATGAAACATATGACATAAACAAAGGTAATAAACACTCCGCGCGAAGCGCGTAAAATTTTTTTTTAGTTTTATTATAACGCTTATAAATTTTCTCCGGGAAGCGAATTCGGGGGGGGGGGCGTCCCCAGGTACCCCAAATTTAGGGGAGGGGTGTCAGCCAAATCCTAACCTCCGGATGCAACTAGATAGTTCTTAGTTTTTCAGTTATCGATAAGGTAAGAACTCATTCCCCAAATGACACAGACAGCCTTGAGATGACAACAACGGTTTCGTAATGGTCACAGCTAGCGAGGGCGACACACAAGACGACAGTGACGCCGATGAGAATGTGATTTTTGAAGGACTGCAATTAAATTAAGTGAAAACTATTATAAGTTTCATGCAGTAATCAAGATAAAAACAGTATATCAGGGTGGTGTCTTCTACTTCTATGTTGTACCCCTAGCCTCAAAAGAAAAAAAAATTAAAGGGGAGTATGTGTAGACCGGCATAAAATTTAGAAGAGGGGTGTGGGCTGTTCCCCTTTTTTTTTTTGGTGTATCATTCAGACCTGTGCACTGCCCCCCCCCGGGGGGCTTAAACAGGGCACGGGGGGCAACTTTTTTGAAACGGGGGGGGCAAGCAGGGGGGAAGAAAAAAGGAGAAAAAAGAGAAAAAGAAGGGAAAAGGAAAAAAGACAAAAAAAACAAAAAAGAAAAAAGCAACAAAAACAGAAAAGCAAAAACCAAAACCACACCACAAAAAAAACCAAAACCACACAAAAAAACAAACCCCAAAAAACATAGACCCACACGACATGACCCAAATCTGGTCTTTTGTAAAGTACGTTTTCAAAATTGCATCCAAAATAGTGTTTTCCGAAGACGGGATGTTTAAAAGACGGGCTTTCCGAAGACGAAATGTAGAAGACGGGATGTTGAACAACGTAATGTAAAAGACGAAATTTCCGGAAATCAATCAAATGATCAGACCTGTGCACGGTCTGGAAATGCCGCCCCCCGTTTTATTGGAGGATTTGCCCCCCCCGTTTTATTGCCCCCCCGCCAAAAAATGAAAAAGTACCCTAAAATTATGACGTCATTTTTAACCTATGATGACGCCATCATCGCGAATTTTTTGCAGTTTTTAGCCTATTTCAATGTATTTTAAGCCATTTTAGACCTATTTTTACCTTATTTTCGTTTTTTTTGTCCCTTTTTTTCCCTTTTCCCTTCTTTTTTTCTCTTTTTTCTCCTTTTTTTCTTCCCCCCCTGCTTGCCCCCTGCTTGCCCCCCCATTTCAAAAAAGTTCCCCCCCCCCCCCCGGGGGGGCCTGAGAAGAAAGTTGGCCCAGAGGGCCACCCCCGTGGCTGGGCCAGGGGGGCCCGCCCCCTGGCTTTTAAACCCCCCCGGGGGGGGGGGCAGTGCACAGGTCTGAATGATACACCAAAAAAAAGGGACACGCCACACCCCTCTTCTAAATTTTATGCGGGTCTCGCGTACTCCCCTTTTAATTTTTTTTTCTTTCGAGGCTAGGGGGTAGACATAGAAGTAGAAGACACCACCCTGATATACTGTTTTTATCTTGATTACTGCATGAAACTTATAATAGTTTTCACTTAATTTAATTGCAGTACCTTTTCAAAAATCACATTCTCATCGGCGTCACTGTCGTCTTGTGTGTCGCCCTCGCTGGCTGTGACCATTACGAAACCGTTGTTGTCCATATCAAGGCTGTCTGTGTCATTTGGGGAATCGTTCTTACCCTTATCGATAACTGAAAAACTAAGAACTATATAGTTGCATCCGGAGGTTAGGATTTGGCTGACACCCCTCCCCTAAATTTGGGG
Organism: Microlaimidae sp. YZB2_3; assembly: GCA_030248175.1. NCBI lineage: Eukaryota > Metazoa > Nematoda > Chromadorea > Desmodorida > Microlaimidae > Microlaimidae sp. YZB2_3. Next base: position 11,694 of record JASAMX010008202.1, read on the forward strand.
TACCTGGGGACACCCCCCCCCGAATTCGCTTCCCGGAGAAAAATTTATAAGCGTTATAATAGAACTAAAAAAAATTTTACGCGCTTCGCGCGGAGTGTTTATTACCTTGTTTATGTCATATGTTTCATTATTTTCCTATTATTCAATAAAAATAAGTCTATAAAACAAAAAAAAATTTTACAAACAATTTGATACCCTAAAATTTTCGACTTCCAAAACATACCAAAACTGAAAAATGAGTACATTAAATTACAGCTGAGCAATGCAAAGTACCAGAAAATGTTTTTAAAATTACTTCCAACCTTTAAATTTTTAATACCACTATATAACAAATTTAAAGGGGGGGGTCCAGCGCACACATGGGCACGGGGGGGGGGTTAACCCCCCCAAATTCTGAGAAGGGCGGTTTAACCCCCCCCCCCCACTCAGAAGTGGGGGGGGAGAAAAAGTTAACCCCCCCCCCCAATTTTGGAAAAATGAAGAAAAAAAATGTCTTTAAAATGACTTCTAACTGCCTCCAAACTTAAGTTTTGAGGTCAAAATGAATGTTTTAAGGAATAAAAAGCTCAAAAATGCAATAAAAAGGGCTTTTTGACCTAAAATTAGCGTTTTTTACCTATTTTGCCTTCAAAATCGAAAAACGATATGGGTAAAATGCACTCCAGAAAAAAAACGATATGGGTATTTTGCGTTTCTCGGATTTTAACCCCCCCTCTAATTTGGGGTTTAACCCCCCCCACTCCGGACCAACTTGCCCATGTATGGTCCAGCGTGGTCATATCAAGATTAAAAACAAAGTAACACAAATTTGGCGGTGGAAACCAATTAAAACATAAAGCATGGGGTGGGTCTAGCGTAGTCATACCAAGATTACAAAAACAAAGTAATACAAATTCGCAAGTGGAGACTATATAATTAATGGGACCATAGATGAGAAAAGGGGGGCAGGGTGGGGTCCACCCCCCTAGCCTCGAAATTTTGGGACCCCCTCTTAACGAAAATCCGGGGCCCCCCGGAATTTGAAATCTGACCCCCCCCCCCTCCCCCTTTGGGAAAATTTTAGGTACTTTTTTTATACTAAATTTTCTTCCAAAAAACGTGATTTTTTAACACATATTCATGTTTTTACACACTTTTTACACCAGAATATCGCTTTTTATTCAATAAAATGTAGTATTATCTTATAAAAAGAACAATTACTAAAGTTACCCACCATACCGTACCCCACCTGACCCGGACCCCCCTCTAGATTTCAAAATTTTGCACCCCGGGTCGACCCCCCTAAAAAGCTAGGGAGGGTTAGGACCCCCCTTTGACCCCCCTCCTAGAATTCAAAATTCGATTTACCCCGGGTAACCAACCACCCCCTAGCTTGCCGGACCGTTCTCATCTATGAATGGGACGCTGAACGAAGCGCAAGAAAAATTTTTAAAAATGGTCGTTCTAGACTCCCCAAATTTTATTCTTGGCGACCCAAAAAGGGGGGGGCTAACCCCAAGTTTTTCCCTTTGCCGACCTAAAAATGGGGTCTACGTCTAGACATCACTATTAAATAAAGGTTCAGATATGGTAACGTTTCAAATATTTGGTACAAGTCCCATACGTGTACCAATTATCAATTTGACTGATCGAAAAGTAACATACGCATATAAAACATTTGTATACTTCAAATCAGGCACGTATACATCTTTTTTAAGGTTATTTTTACGATTAAAGTCTTCCGCAAAAGTTATGAGCCAATTTAATCCCAAACATTGCCTATTTTTTGTATGTACAATTTATGTTAAGAAAAATTTTTGCTTAGCTTTTAAATAACTAAAAAATATATTCTTTAGATTGCTCAGAGTCTGGTGGCTATGATATAGCTCAAAATTTTTTCTAGTGTTCACCATTATTGTATGACAACCAGTTAAAAATGGGTTAAATTTCAGTTTTGAAAAAAAAATGAAAGAAAGAACGAAAGAAAGAAATTTATTTTTAGCAATTTTTGTTAAAAACACATAATCAAATAAAAATATGTCAAAATACAATTTAGCTTCATTTTTAGGTTTTGCTTAGATTTGGAAAAACTAATATTAGCAAAAATAAGCTTTAAATTTAGCTTTTAAAGCCAAATAAAAAAATTGTTGTCCATGGTTTTGATGGTCCATACGACCAACGAACTTAAATCAAAAAAATAATCTCAAAATTGAGGTTCACGAGTCTAATTTGATATATAAAGATGTTTTATATGCGTATTTTCCTTTTTAATCAGTCAAATCCATAATTGGTACAACACGTATGGGACTTGTACAGAAATATTTTTGGATCCGTTTAGTACTTGCACTGCACCGGTACAGGTACTAAACCACTAAACGTGTACCAAAAATCGATTAGAGATTCCCACGCTACAAATACTAAATAAAAACATGTTTATAGGTTAATTTTGACCTGTAGATCTCGTTTTTAAACTTTAAAAAATTATTGAAACACAATTTTTGATAATATAAGGTAAAATATAGGCAAAAAATGACAATATTTTAGGTACACAATTTTTACTGTTAAGAAAAAATTTTTAATTAACCGCTAAAATAAAACAAAACTTTGTTTTACCATTGCTGGAAGTCCGGAGAATCCAAAAATTTACAAAAGTATTGTAAATTCGATAGTCACATGGACCACCGAAAATATGGACAACAAATTTGTTTTTGTGTAAAAAGCTAATTTAAGCTTATTTTTAATCAGATTTATTCTTTCTAAGCCTAAGCAAAGCCTAAAAATCAAGCTAAACTGTATTATGAGGCATTTTTATTAAATGATCCCATTTTTTAAATCTTATTTTTTTTCACGACTGAATTTTAATTCATTTTTAAGCAGTTGCTGTACAAAATTGGTGAAGACCAGAAAAAAAGAAAAAAAGAAATAATATTTTTTGAACCACCAAACTCTCGATAATCTAACAAATATTTATTCATATTGTTTAAAGCACTATTAAAAAAATTTTCTTAACAGCATAAAATGTACCTTGAAAAAAAGGTCATTTTTTGGCTATAAAACACCATTTATTTTCTTAAAGGGTAGTTTAATCACTTTTTAATACCCAAAATTAAGATCGCAAAGTCAGAATTGACCTAGAAACATGTTTTTTATGTTTGGTGGAATTCTCAAACTGATTTTTGGTACACGTTTAGTACTTGTCATAGGTCACCGACCTTCGACGGCTTTGGGGGGGGGGGGGTCCACACCCCGGGGTGTGGAGGTTTTTGACCTCCAGGGGGGGGTCACACCCCGGGGTGTTTTTTTTTAAAAAAATCAGGGGGGGGTGACACCCCGGGTACCATTTTTTTTACCAAAATTGACAATTTTTTGACGAAATTTGACCATTTTTTAAGCATTTTTTGGGATTGTCTAGTTAGGGGGGGTGGTCAAAAATGGGCCTTAGGGGGGGGGGGGGGGTCAGGGGTTCAAGGGGTCGATGGGGGGAGGGGTCAAAAATGGGCCTTAGGGGGGGGATAGGTCTCAGAGGCCGTAGGGGGGGGGGGGGGGGCCCCCCCCACACCCCCCCCATCGGTGACCTATGGTACTTGTACCCACTGCACCGCATCATTATTATTCACTCATCATCATAATAGGTAAATCTTGGTTGGTATTGTGTAATTTCGGAATATGTATTTTACTTTTAGAACGCTTTCAAAAATTTATTGAATCGTGATTTGACATTTATAATTTATTGAAATTATTAACAAAAATAAACAACAAATGATTTACTTACTTCCTAATTTTTTTAAAATGTCAATATCCTGAGATTTACTCCACCGGTCCATATTTCTAACAAGTAAACCTATATAAATACATAGCTGCACAGTAGGATTCCCAGACGCGTCCTAAAATTCGATTTGACCGACACTAAAGTAAAATACACATAAAAAAACATCTTTGTACATTAAATTTGACCCGCAGACTTGATTTTTGTGGTTATTTTTAAGATTTTAGCTTTTCATTAGGAGTTATAAGCCGATTTATACTCAAAAATTGCTCTATTTTGGCATGTACAATTTATGGTAAAAGAAATTTCTTTTATAGATAACAAATTTACAGCAATATTTTTTTCTAATACCAAGTTCAGTTACAGATATACTTTTATTTTTTTACTTAATAACCATTTTTATAATAACCGTAAATCCCATCAAAATTTAGCTGGAAAAAATTCACATTTTTGAAAAACAAACATAAGCAGAAACCCGCGGGCGGCGCAACGAAAACAAGATAAAGCATAGATGAACAAGGGGGGTAGGGGTGGGGTCCACCCCCCTAGCCTCAAAGTTTTCTGGTTCTTAGAAAAAAATCCAGGGTCCCCCTCCCCTCCCCCCAAATTTTCCAATTTTTTACCCCTGACCTCCCTCTAGATTTTGAAATCTGTCTCCCCTCTCCCCCTCTCGAGAAAATTTTAAACACCGCGGGTGACGTTACCGCAGGGAAGTTGGCATGCTTTCCCGCATGTCCTTCCTGCCGGCTTTCTGGCTGACTTTCGCTTTTATGCGGTTTTTAGGCAAAAATGAGAATAAGTATTCATGAAAATAGCTAAAAACTAACTAAATATAAACTTTCTAATTAGTTTTGATATTAAAATAAATTTGATTAGAATTAAAATGCGTTTTTTTTAAACCTTTAGCATGCGTTCACGCCAGCTTTCACAATTGAAAACACTTTAGCCTGCGTTCCCGCATGTCGTCCGCCGGTTTTCCCACTCCATTTGTTTCACTCGTTTTTCAATAACCTTAATTACGACGCGTTCCCTTT
>JASAMX010008203.1:0-15687 GCA_030248175.1 Microlaimidae sp. YZB2_3
GCTGCGGTACAGAATACAATTTTTTTGTCTTTGATATCGATGATTTTTTGTGATAACCTTACTTACTCTTACCTTCATAGCCCACAAAATTTTTTCAGCACATATCAAGCCGAAACATGGCAAGTGAAATATTTATAGTAAAATTTTTTAATCTAACAAAAAAAGTAGGTAGGTAAGGTAAGGTAAGTTCTTAGGTAAGTTGGAGCCGCTTTAATCTTATTAAAATAGTAAATGGAATGAGTTCACTTTCACTTACAAGCTGGATTCCAAACGTTGCTTTTTTCTTTTGTTCAATTCATAGACAGAGATGATTATTACCATAATAATAGTTTCTACAACAATCCCAATCGCAGGCCATAACCATGCTAACTTTTCTAAAATAATAATAATAAATATATGAGAAAAACTTTTTAACCGTATTCAAAAATATAATACTATACAGGGATTTAAAGGTATAACAACAAAACATTGTCATTTATAACAGTGCACAGTGGCGTTGTATAGCCGTTTTATACTTAGATGGAGCTGGTCCGCACATCTTGACTGGATAAGCTAAAGCTAGCCATTTTTGTAAGTCACTTTTTTACAATTTGAAAATTTTAAATTTTTTTTAATAGGCCGTATTTTTTTAATATTTATGCTTTGCCTCCGGTTTGTGCGCTAGGCCGCAATCGCCACACGGTAAGGGTCTAGCCCCTATCAGCGCGAATAAATATCTTAATATCCTAAAAGCATAAAATTAATCAATTATAAAGTTTTTCTTGCTGCGCCGGAAGGTTAGATTCTCAGTACAAATTTTGTTTAAGTTGAACAGGCACTTAGGCCCAAAATTTAAAGACATCAATCAACAGACAACCTATCTTTTACCCATAGCTACTTCTGTCAATTAATAAAATTTTGTAAATAAAAAATTATTAAAACGAGATTTATTTAGGAGAACAAATTAAAATAGTAATTTTCTTACTATTTAAATCTACTTAATAATAGCGCAATCTCATTCTAATTTGGGAGGCGTCCGGCGGGGCGGACGGGTGGGTGGGGGGTCTTTTTTTCTTTCGGACCTGCGATTTTTTTCCTAAAACGGTCTGTAAATTTTTGGCATAAAAAAATGCTGAATTTAAGTTTCTTATGAAAATTTTTATTTAAATGGAAAAGTGTCAATTTTAAAATGGTTATTTCAATAGAGTTTTTAACAAAAAAGAACGCAAAAAATATGATTTTATTAAATACCTGTACTTTTTATTGAACGGTTTTTTGCTTTCCATGTTTCACAAACAATGTGGTAACAATCTCAGGGTATTTTTTGAAAAAAAAATATTTAGCGAAATTATTTGATAAAATCAAAATAAATCAGGGTGTAAAAACAAAGTAAAAAATACGACGCCTGTTTTTTTATATTTTCATAACAAAACTTTTTGCAGCAAGCGAAGATATCATTGTTCCAGGATAAAATAACCAAAAAATCCTTATTTTGGCCTTTTTTAAATGGTCTAAAAGTAAAAAAAACTGTTACAAGGTTTGGAACGCAAAATCAAATTTTGCCAAAAAATAGTCAAAACCGAATTTAATTTAGATAAATTGAATTGTTCCATTATTAAATTAAAACAGGTTTTTTATTATAACTGGTGTGAATTAACAGAAGAATATGACTTTAAAATAAAAATGCTATTTAAATAGACTGAAATGATGCAGCAAAAGCTTTTTACTGCATTTTTAAGTGTTTATTCTAACACACATTATTTTTTGTAGAAAATTTAGTTATTTTTAAATAAAAGTGCAAAACCAACAGATAAAACCATGGATAAAAACATATGAAACCATAGATGAACAAGGGGGGGTAGGGTGCGGTCCACCCCCCCATAGCCTCAAAATTTTGGAGGCCCCCTAGAAAAAAATCCATGGGGACCCCCCTCCCCCCAAATTATTCACCCCTGACCCCCCTCTAGATTTTGAAATCTGACCCCCCTCCCCTCTCCAGAAAATTTTTAGTACTTTTTTTATACTACATTTTCTTGAAAAAACGTAAATTTTTAACACAAATTCATGTTTTTACATCCTTTTTATACCTAAATATCGTTTTTCATTCAATAAAATGTAGTATTATCCTATAAAAAGAACTATTATTAAAGTTATTATGATTTAAAACTGTTTTGCTTTGGACACCGGACCCCACCTGACACCCCTCTAGATTTCAAAATTTTGCACCCCGGGTCGACTCCCCTAAAAAGCTAGGGGGGTTCGACCCCCTCTAGGACCCCCCCTCCTAGATTTTGAAAAGTCATTTACCTGGGTAAACACACCCCTACCTTTTTGACCGTGTTCATCTATGTATGAAATTCATCAAAAAAACTTTAAGTCCTGTATAAAGAGTGGGGTCCATATAAGCTATAGAATAAAATTTCTTTAAAATGGCATATTTTTTGAGTTATGTCATAATTTAATGACCTGTTTTTCATTAATTCGCGTGAATTTAAATAGATTTATTTATTTACGTGAATTTAGATAAATTGAATTGTTCCATTATTAAATTAAAACAGGCTTTCTATTATAACTGATGTTAATTAACAAAAGAATATGACTTTAAAATAAAAATGCCATTTAAATGGACTGAAATCATGTTGTTACAATGCCATATTCTAATAAAGCTTGTTATTCAGGATTTAAACATCTTTTGGTAAAGTATAATATATATTTTTATTTTTTATTGTCAAGCTCACAATTAAGCTAATTAGCCTGGGCTAATTGTGAGCTTAAGCTTGAGCCTGAAATTTATTGTGAGCTTGAGCTTGAGCTTAGTATTCACAATTAAATATATGTGAGTACCAATTGGTATTGAGCATTTGTGAGCAGCTCAATGAATCCCTACTGTGCACCATTATTAAGGGGGGTAAATTCTTTAAAGATCGTTCAAGTAAATTTCAATTTTTTTTTAGTGCAACATTATTAAGCCAGGGGGAATTCCTTAAAAACTGTTCAAATAAATTTTGATTTTTTTTCTGTGCACCATTATTACAAGAGGAAGGGGAATTTCTTTATAAAGCGTTAAAATAAATTTTGATTCTTTTTTGTGCACCATTATTAAGAGGGGAGGGGAGCAATTTTTCAGAAATCGTTCAAATAAATTTCGATTTTTTCTCTCTGTGAATTATACATTATTAAAAAGCAGGGGGAAAATCTTCAAAAATCGTTCAAATAAATTTTGCTTTTTTCCTGTGCAAAATTATTAAGCCAGAGGGAATTGTTAAAAAACTGTTCAAATAAATTTTGATTTTTGTATTCTGTGCACCATTATTAAGAGGGAAAAATTCTTTAAACTACGAATTTACTTATATTTTGTAAAATAATATTATTTTACTTACAGTTAACCAATTGTGCAGTTTAAACAATTTAATAAATTAGTAAATTTGTTTGCTTTATGTTTCAAAACGTTGCTGGTTCTATTATTAATGTGGATATTAATTTTAATTATACCGGACATGGGACATCCATCGATATATAAAACTAGAAAGGGGAGGGCCTGTAGGGCCTTCGCCTTTCTAGTTATTATTAACGACTATAAAAGACACATCTTATCCCCTCTTTCCTTGTTTTTTTTAATTATTATCTCTAAATCTCCCATGGCTCTTCTGAAGATCTACCCAGCAGTATATTTCAAGCAGAATTTTTTTGCTTTTTTTACTTCTAAAATTAGCTAATAAATAACCTGATTTTTATAGATTTCTAACCTCTTAAAAACTAAAGTTTTGAGTTTTAAAAAATGTTTAAGCAATAAAAAGCTCAAAAAATGTTATAAAAACGCTTTTTAACTAAATTTTTTTTTAATTCGAAAAAAAATAGGTAAAAGGACACTAGAAATAAAAACGATATGGTGTGAAGCAGAGCATGTATATAGGAATTGGCCGAAGAGGGGGGCGGTCTGCCAATGTCTCGGCGGGGGGTTACGGCGTAAAGCGCCGTATATGCACCGCGTAGCGGCGCAAAGCCGACGCAAAGCGTCGGCCGGGCGGTCTAGTGGGTGTCCCCGCAGCCGCCGGAGCCAAAAATTTTTTATATATGCACTAAAAGTTGCTTAGAAATCGTCTCCACCGATACAAATGGTCACAGATTTACTTCTGTTTTCATAACCTAATTTCTACACAATTTGTTACTCTATTATCAGCACCAAGCTGACGCAAAGCGGCTGCTGGGGGTTTCTCCAGCCATCGGGGGCGAAATTTTATTTAAATAATGTACTAAAAACTGCTTAAAAATTGTCTCCATCGATTTAAATGGTCATAGTTTTACTTCTATTTTTATAACCTAATTCCTACACAATTTGCTTGTTAATGTAGTATCAGCATCACACCGACGCGCGGCGGCCGGGGGTTTAAGGAGTGTCCCTCCAGCCGCCCGAGGCGAAATTTTTTGCACTAAATACCTACTGCTTTAAAAATTGTCTCCAGCGATTCGGTCGTAGTTTTACTTGTTTCTATAACTTAATTTCTAATCATTTTGTTTCTTACTGTAGTAGCAGCACCAAGCCGACGCAAAGCTTCGGCCGGGGAGTGTAGAGCATACATGGGCAAGTTGGTCCGGAGTGGGGGGTTAAACCGCAAATTAGGGGGGGGGGTTAAAATCCAAGAAACAAAAAATACCCATATCATTTTTTTTTCAGGAGTAAATTTTTACCCATATCATTTTCTGATTTTAAAGAAAAAATAGGTAAAAAATCCTAATGTTAAGTCAAAAAGCCCTTTTTATTGCATTTTTGAGCTTTTTACTGTTTAAAACATTCATTTTGACCTCAAAACTTAAGTTTGGAGGCAGTTAGAAGCATAGGTGAGAAATTGGGGGGGGGAGGCAGGTTGGGGTCCACCGCCCCTAGCCTCAAAATTTTGGGACCCCCCCTCCTAGAGGAAAATCTAGGCCCCCCCAAATTTTTAAATTTTTCACCCCTGACCCCCCTCTAGATTTTGAAATCTGACACCCCCTCCCCTCTCGAGAAAATTTTAAGTACTTTTTTTATACTAAATTTTCTTGGAAAAACGCGAATTTTTAACACAAATTCATGTTTTTACATCCTTTTTATACCTAAATATCGTTTTTTATTCAATAAAATGTAGTATTATCCTATAAAAAGAACTATTATTAAAGTTATTATGGTTTAAAACTGTTTTGCTTTGGACACCGGACCCCACCTGACCCCCCTCTAGATTTCAAAATTTCGCACCCCGGGTTGACCCCCCTAAAAAGCTAGGGGGGGGGTCCGGACCCCCCTGGGACCATACATGGGCACGGGGGGGGGTTGGGGGGGTTAACCCCCCAAATTCTGAGAAGGGGTTTAACCCCCCACTCAGAAGTGGGGGGGGGTAGTTAACCCCCCAATTTTGAAAAAAATAAATTGACTTCTAACTGCTTTCAAACTTAAGTTTTGAGGTCAAAATGAATGTTTTAAACAATAAAAAGCTCAAAAATGCTATAGAAAGGGCTTTTTGACCTAAAATTAGCGTTTTTTACCTATTTTTCCTTTAAAATCGAAAAACGATATGGGTAAAATGCACTCCAGAAAAAAAACGATATGGGTATTTTGCGTTTCTCGGATTTTAACCCCCCTTAATTTGGGGTTTAACCCCCCCACTCCGGACCAACTTACCCATGTATGCCTGGGACCCCCCTCCTAGAATTCAAAATTCGACTTACCATGGGTAACCATCCCCACCCCAGCTTCCCCAACCGTTCTCACCTATGGTTAGAAGTCATTTTAAAAACTTTTTTCTCCATTTTTCCAAAATTGGGGTGAAGGTTAACTTTTTCTCCCCCCGTCACTTCTGAGAGGGGGGGGTTAAACCCCCTTCTCAGAATTTGGAGGATTAACCCCCTCGTGCCCATGTATGGTGTAGAGGGAGTTATCTTAGCCGCCGGAGGCGAAATTTTTTTATGTAATGCACTAAAAATTGCTTAAAAATTGTCTCAGCCAATTATATGGCTGTAGGTTTACTTTTGTTTTTATAACCTAATTCCTAAACAATTTGTTTCTTACATACTTTAAATTAATATAATGTTTAAATTTGTACTCTATCCCAATTAGGTTGTTTCTTAATTCTATTAAGAAACAATCTTATTTAAATATAAATAATTGCCTAATTTATTTAAAAATATATGCGCGACTGCAAGGGGTTTGTAATTTATGAGCAAAAGGTGCGGTTGAATATAAAAAAGAAAAATACATTGCAGATTTTACATTCCCGCAAAGCGGGGAAAATTTTTATATTGTTTAATTCTGAGCACTTAAGATGCAGTATTTTTTTATAACCTGAAAAAAAAGTAAAGGGGGGGACCCTTATAAAAATGGTTGGCTTCGCCAGCCGGGGGGGGGGGCGGACCGCCCCCACCTAAGTATGGAAACGGTCAAAAGGGGGGGGGGAAGGCGGTAGCCCCCCCATAGATGAACAAGGGGGGATAGCGTAGGGTCCACCACCCCTAGCCTCGAAATTTCGGCCCTTCCCCAGAAAAAAATCCAGGCCCCCCCCCCTCCCCCCTCTAAATTTTGAAATCTGACCCCCCCTTCCCTCTCGAGAAAATTTTATGTACTTTTTGTATACTAAATTTTTTGCAAAAACGTGAATTTTTGACACAAATTCATGTTTTTACACCCTTTTTATACCTGAATATCACTTTTTATTCAATAAAATGTAGTATTATCTTATAAAAAAACTATTATTAAACCTTTAATGATTTAAAAGTATTTTGCTTTCAAAATTGGACCCCACTTGACCCCCCTTTAGGTTTCAAAATCGTCCACCATGGGTCGACCCCTACCTAGATTTTGAAATGTCATTTACCAGGGCTAAACACCCACCCCCCAGCTTTTTGACCGTGTTCATCTATGCCCATAGGTGTTTTTGGTCGGGTCCGCTAGGGGGGGGGGGTCCACCCCCGGGTGGAAGGCCAAAATTTTTTAGGGGGGGAGGTCCAGGGGAGTCCGGTCCGAACCCCCTGACTTTTTAGGGGGAGGTCGACCCCGGGTGCAAGATTTGAAATTTAGGGGGGGGGGGTCGAGAGGGGTCTAATTTTTTAGCAAAATTTTTTTAACTCAATATTTTAAGTGTTTTAGGTCTAATATTGAATTTTATGTATTAAAACAGCCTATTTAGGCCTAAAAAGTATATTTAAACACTGTTTTTAACTAAAAAACCGTGTTTTTGACAGTAAATAAAAAAATATACTTCCAAGTTGGTGCGGGGGGGGGGGGGAGGGGCGTCAGCCTCGCTAGGGGGGGGGTCAGGCCGGACCGCTCTTGGCCCAATTCAGGGGGCCCCCCCCTCCCCCCAAAGCCTTTGGGGGGGGGGCCGGGGGCCCCCCTGAATTTTTTCTAGGGGGGGTCCAAATTTTGGCTCTAGGGGGGGGGGTGGTGCACCCCTCTGTCCCCCCCCAAAAACACCTATCATCTATGCCCCCCGCTCTCCCCCATATACGCTACTGGTGTAAAGCTATATTATTGGTAAACTTTATTGTGTAGAAATATTAATAAAAAGGCTTTCAATTAATTTTAATTAGACAAATATCAGCCGCATTCGCGGATTTAAAAAGTGCCAACCGAGTAAATCCCTAACATTTACTCCCACATATTTTTTTAGTGCTTACGTTTAATTCTGAGCATAGTCTGCACGTATATAGCACCTCTGGTATTTTCAGCTTTACATATGTAAAACTTTCTGTCGTTAGCTTCTACATTATTGACTGTTAAAACTGAGCTGTCTGCAGAAAGTGTATATTTTGATGCATTACCTAAACACATTAACAAAATTTTAATAACATAACATCGCAATATGTGGACAAAAATAGGTGTCAAATCTCCTCCCCAGCTTGTTAATTTTGAAAGTTTCCTCAAGGAAAAGCTTAACCTTACTCTGTAAATTTATTTCAATATTTCCGATATTTTTTACAACTAGATATTAATTTAAATGGTATTGAATTAATTAATAACTTTTCACAAAATCGAGATTTATAAGTCTAACTGACCTAAAAAATATTTTCAATACGTATTTTTAGTAAAATTCTTTTCAGCAAAAGCAAAATTTTGAGACGCTGTTGTAGACCTGTGCACTGCCCCCGGGATTTTATTGGGGTAGCGATTCCAAAACGGGGGGCACGCGGGGAAGCAATTCTAAAACGGGGGGCACGCGGGGGGAAACTTTTTTGAAACGGGAGAGGGTAATAAAATGGAGGGGGCAAACAGGGGAGGAGAAAAAAAGATGATAAAAAAGGAAAAGCGAAATTTAATTAAAAATAGGTCTAAAATGGCTTTAAAAGGCTAAAAATAGGCTAAATTAAAATAGGCTAAAAACTGCAAAAATTTGGCAATGATGGTGTCATAATAGGTCAAAAATGGCGTCATAATTTTTGGGTACTTTTTTACATTTTTAGGGGAGGGGGTAATAAAACGGGGGAGCAGAGCCACTAATATTCCAGGGGTGGGGGCATTTCCAGACCGTGCACAGGTCTGCTTTTGAAACCTAAACCGTCAACTTCATAAGTCACTGCAACTGTTTGATAATTTTTAACAAAATGATATCATATTTCACAAAATATTCATTATTAAACTAAAACTTACTAGTGTTTAAAATTGTGAAATTAAGCATGTCTGCATTTTCTTCTGGTTTTGTACCCCACGTAATTGTAATATTAGGAAATCCTTCGACATCACAGTAAAAGGTAACTTTTTCATCAACCACAACCTAAATATTTTCCAATTTTGTAGTCAGGACAAAAACAAGTAAACTAATTTAAAATCATTATATCTATTTTTTACTAATAATACAATATATTAATCAAACAATTTTTAACGCTCTTTTCAAAAAAAAAAAAGGGGTTAGTGGTTGTTACATTCTCTTTTACTAAATTAAAGGGATCCCCTCACCCGACTCAGTGCCATAGATGAACACGGTAACTAAAGCTAGGGGATCTTGGTCTTTATTCTGTGCAAATAATGCCTTTAATCTCCTAAAACTAAAAGAGGGTCCAAGGAAAAAAAACGATCAGGGGGTCCAACTCGACACTACAGATTTCTGGGGACAAAGGGGTCAACCCGGGGTGGATGTTACAGTATTTTACATTTTTATTTTGTGTTTAAACAAAAAAAACATAAAAAATAATTTTTTATTATTATGCATAAAATAAAGTTTCTAAACGTCTTCATAATTTCCAGTTGCACACTGGGCGTGGGATCGGGGACTATTTTTATCAGGGACTCATTTTATAAGCTTATTAGCTATTTTTATTCAAAAATATATTTAATATTTTTTTTTAATTTAATGATGAGATAACAGAACTAATATTTTACTAGGCATAGTCTATGTATAGTTTAATTCTACCGCATCCAGTGGCGTATGCAGAAAGGAGGCGGAGGGGGGGGGGTGGCCGCCTCCCCCCAAATCCCGCAAAGCTGTATTTTTTTTTTTAAGGGAGGAATCTTACGTTTTTTTAATTTCAGCAGATCAGAAACATTCCTAATGCGTTCCAAAAGCATAAAAATACACAAAAAACTGAAGTTTTTTCGCTTTGCAGGAAGTTTACATTGATAATTTATATTAGTTTTCTATGGATTTTACGATTCAATACATAGCTAAGGCATGCCTTTGTCTTATATCTTGAATGTCATGTCAATACTATGTTTATGTACATGTTAAAACTCATATATTAGTAGATTTTGGTACTGTTTTAAACCTCTTAACAACGGTTTTTATACTTGTGGGGTAGTCTGCCTCTCTTTACCATTTATCCCCGCCCTCTTTCTTGGCGAACTGTAACATTTTGTACTTTTTAAATATTGTGTTATAAAAATTTTATACAAATCTTTGTGCATTCTAAAACCATAATTAATATAAAAATTTTTTCCGCTATGCGGGAAGGTCAGATTTATACACAGTAAATAATATTTTTAGTGATATTTTGTGTTATTATAACTTCAACCATACTCATGCGCAAATTTTAAAGACATCAGGCAATAGATAGTTTTGTTATATACAATTTCATTGCCAGGTGAATTTTGAAGTTCAGACAAAATTGTATAGAAATTAAGCAGGGGAGAAAGAAAAAAAGAGAAAAAAGGAGAAAAAATAAAAAAAGGAAAAAAAGGACAAAAAAGCGATAATAAGGTAAAAATAGGTCTAAAATGGCTTAAAATACATTGAATATTAGGCTAAAAGCTGCAAAAAATTCGCAAAAATGGCGTCATCATAGGTCAAAAATGGCGTCATAATTTTAGGTTGTTGTTGTTGATTGCCAGATCAGTCCACATCCAGAAAGTTGCTGACTGCTTTTGGATTGGACCAAAGATCTTTCAGTTGTAAGTTGGTTGGATTTGCATGGCAATTAAAAAGGTGCAGCATGTCGTGCAGTTTTTTGCCACAGTCAGGGCACACGTTTTTCACAGAATTGTCAAGCAGCGATGAATAGGAGTTAAGCTTTAGGCAATAGCCGGATCTGAGCTGGGCCAGGGTGCATCTGGCCCCACGGGAGAGCTGTTATTCACGATGGTGGATATCCGGGGGTTTGTGACCAAGGAGGTGATTGGGTTTGGATTTGGATCGGGCTTCAGCGACAAAGTAGGTGTGAAGGTCTGCGACAGCCTTTGTGCTTTGGTTTACAATGTGGGTGTAGCCAAAGGGTCTGAAAGGTCTCTGAATTCTTTTTGTGAAGTTTAGGCTCTGCCTATGTGTGCTAATGTAATTTTTAACTAAGAAAACATGTTTTTATTGCTAAACACATTAGACAATAATTTATTAGGCCAAAAACAGTGTATTATAAGCTTTATCTATGTTTATCCCTGCTTTTTTAACGTTTTCAAAAATTAAAGGGGGCTCCACCCCTCCCCCCCCCCTTCTAAAAAATAATGGGGAGGGGGGGCGGAGGCACCCCCCCCCTTCCGAAATTTTTTTTGTACTACAATCCGCCTCTCCCTTCAAAATGAAACTTTGGGTACGTCCCTGCAATCAACAATATCAATATAATATATAAGAAATAGAAATGGGCCCAAAACAGAACCCTGAGGAACTGAACTTTTTACAGGAAATTATTTGGATGCTGAGTCATTAATTACAACTTTAATATCCCGCCCAACTAAAAATTGTTTTATCCATTTTAAAAATTTTCCAGAAACACCATATTTTTCTAGTTCATTATAACAATTTTTCATGTGACATGGTGTCAAGTCAAAGCGTCAAAGGCCTTGGCAAAATTCGGTATATGACATGAATTAGAAGTTTACTTTTTAGTGCCTGCATCCACTCATTAAAATGTTTCCAACAGCTGTGTTATTGTGGAACTTTTTGTTTTAAAACCATGATGAAACCTTGACAAAATGATATGGAAAAAAAGCAAGAAGTTCTTTTTAACAATATGCTCCACTAGTTTACAAGAAAAAGAAGAAAAAGTGAAATTGGACGATAAATTTCTTTTAGGCTTTTGGTGCCTTTTTTAAACAGTAAGTTTAATCTTGTTCTTATTACGCTGTTCCTTAGTCCTGTTTAATTTTTTTCTGCTTTTTCACACTAAAAAATTCTTAATTTCTCAATGACAACTGCACTGTTTGGAAATTAGATATGATGGAAATGATATAGTACTACATAAGATAAATTTTTTTATAAAATTTTTAATAACTATTTATAAGCTGTTATTGATAAATCGATAAATTTTAACTTAATTTTGTTGAAACAGCCCGCTATATTTGCGCACTTTACATATCAAAATGAACGGCAGGTTTAATGACCTTTTGAATTGTATCTATGTATGGCATTGTGCAAATTTAAAAACCATGGTTAAAAAAGAAGATTTAGAAAGATTAGAAAATGAAAATCAGCTACTACAACAAAAAATAGATTGGTTGGAAAAGGAAAGAATAACTTGGGTTAATGAAAGAAAAGATCTGTTTAATTATGTATGGCAGTTGGAGGTGAATCAGAAGAATAACAAACCCCTCGTCATTGAAATTTGCATCGAGGCGTTCAAACGGATTCTCCCAATGATGCAGAAACATCTTGAAAAGCTTGAAGAAGAGTGTGAGCACTCTGCAATCGTCTTGGTCTCTAGTCTTAAGGAGTCAATGGATCCAGTGGAGGAAAAAAGAAAAGTAGATTCTTCTATTGAAACTTTCAATAACAGAGATGAATCTGTTATCATCTACAATTTTTTTTCATATAGGAAACACATGAGAAATATATATAATTACAGTACTGGTGAAACAAACACATAAGAAAATACATAAATTACAATATTGGTGAAATGGTTCTTGAAAAAGTTAATCTTGCTAAAGATTTAGGTGTTTATATGACGCAAGGACTGAAATTTTTTGACCATTGTAAAATTATATCAAGAAAGGCTTTAAGAATATCAGCTCTAATTTTTAGAACATTCAATTCAAATTCTATTTCTAGTATTTTATGAGCCTACGTTACCTATGTACATCCCCAACTGGAATATGCCAATGTTAATTGGAACCCATGCCTTAAGCAAGATATAGCTTGCATAGAAAAAGTGTAGGAGATCTTTACTAGGAGATTGTTTCAAAAATGTAATATAAAAAAAGCCAGGTATGCCAAAAGGCTACAATTTTTAGGATTAAAAACGCTTGAAGAACAACGAGCACATCAAGATCTTGTTGAGTGTTATGTGGTTTGTGGCAGGCTGCCGCCAGAGGCGTTGGCTGCTTAACGCACACCGATTCACCTCTCTCTGACAGCAGCACCTTAGTACATTACTATAAAAGGAAAATAAAACCAAACTTGTGGCAGGTTTTTTGTAGAGGGTTAGTAGGGGTTAGTAGAAGTTAAAAAATACTTCATAATAAGAAAATATAATATTTTCTAAAGTTTATAATTTTAAGAAGTACAGATAAAATCAGAGTCCTGATTTAGTTAATTATACACCGGTGGAATTTTAGGGAACGCATTCTTAGATACAGTTTTGTTCTGCTTAATCTTGCCTGAGAATTAAACAAAATTTAACTTGACCTGAAAAACTAAAAAGAAAATAAAAATAAAAACATATAGCCAATGAAACACAAAGTGCACAAATTTATAATAAGTATAAATAAAACATCTGTTACTGCCTTCAGAGGCAAAAGCAAGACAGAATACAAACATACAATACATGTTCATTCAAGCCAAAAATGCAAAATAAAATTGCATATACTTGAGCACAAAACACACACACATAAACAAGCGCAAATAAACAACCAAAAATATAGTGATAATTTCAACCTAAACACCACTATTACCCTTATAATTACGCAATACAAATACATACATGGTACAAACAAACGCACATACAGATACTGGCGCATATACACGTGATCAAATATATACACACACACACACACACACCATGAGCGCATGTATGGATAAACACAATAAACCCTACACATATGCACGCGCGCGTAACCACACGTTACATCACACGAACACACACACACACACACACACACACACACACACACGCACATGCACACACACATTTTTACACGTATACCCAGGTACACAAACACGCACATGTACATCTACATCTACACATCTACACACGAGTAAACATGCACAGAGACACACACACAAACAGTAGACTAACCCCAAGCAGTGGAATTTTCAAAATAAGCTTAATAGTAAACAACTAAGTAATAATTGTCCAAAAACTAAGGGAGGCCAGTAGTGCAAAGTGATGATTTTTGATTAAATTTGGTTTTGAATATTAGCTGTAAAAGGTGAGTGTTTAGAGAAAAATAGAGCAAAATTAAATTTTTGTGATAAAAAAAGAATATTATAGAGTACTATAAGGTGTGCGTACCGAGCCATTAACAACTAGTAATTAAGTGTAGCAGCTAAGGCAGAAAAAAAAAGAGGTATGTTTCGCCTTTCACGGGAATTTCTGTGATTATAACGCAAATAAACCATCTGCTCAAACCTCCTCCACGCCTGGATTTCAGCAGGCCTCCTGGGCCCCTGGGAACACAGCGACCTACAGTGCAGTCGGTGGCGGAGTTTGTTGAGTGTTATAAAATTATACATGAAACTACTAATAATAAATGAAACACTTCTTTTTACTTTTAATGAAAACCAAACAAGGGGTCACACCCACATGTATAAACTTAGAATGGAAAAACATGGATAAATATCAGAAAATTTTTCTTTTCTAATAGAGTTATTCCAAAATGGAATAATGCTTACACAAAAACAAGTCACTGCTCCTTCTATTAAACGGTTTAGAAACAGTCTTAAAATGGCTCAAATTAGTGCTTGATGTTTTAAGCCCTTTGAGTCACATTCGTGTGAACCATCCCTTTGTTTATTTTTTAGCGACCATAATTGGTTCGCAAAAATGATCATGTTGTGATTTCATTGTTGTGATTATTGATTTGTTGTCATAATGATTTCTAGAATAAACTTTCAGACCTGTGCACGGTCTGAAAATGCCTCATTTTTTGGCGGGGGGGGGCAAAAAAAACGGGGGGGGAAATCCTCCAATAAAAAATGGGGATCGTTTTAAACCGTGCATAGGTTGAAAGTTTATTCTAGAAATCATTACTGACAACAAATCAATAATCACAACAATAGAATCACAACATGATCCGTTTTTTAAAGAACGATGATCGCAAAAAAATAAAGCAAAGGGATGGTTCACGCGAATGTGACTCAAAGGGCTTAAAACATCAAGCACTAATTGGAGCCATGTTAAAGACTGTTTCTAAACCGTTTAATAGAAAAGAAGCAATGACTTGTTTATTTCGCGTAAGCATTATTCCATTTTGGAATAACTTTATTAGTAAAAGAAAAATTTTCTGATATTTATCCATGTTTTTTCCATTCTAAGTTTATACATGTGGGTGTGACCCCTTGTCTCGTTTTTACATTAAAAGTAAAAAGAAGTGTTTCATCTATTATTTGTACTTTCATGTATAATGGTATAGCGCTCAACAAACTCTCGCCACCGACTCCGCTGTAGGGTTGGTGCCTGTTCGAAGCCAGGAGCGCCTGTCTGAATTTACAGGCGTAAGGAGGAGGGCTGACGAAAATGGTTTATTACCGTCTCAAAATCACAGAAAATTTCCGCATAAAAGGCGAAACATGCACTCCTTTTTATCGTGTGTTTCTGCCTTAGCTGCTACACTTAATTGAGGCTCAGTTGTTAAAGTGGCTCGGTACGCAGCACCTATAGTACTCTATAATATTCTTTTTTATCACAAAAATTTAATTTTGCTCTATTTTTCTAAACACTCACCTTTTACAGCTAATATTCAAAACCAAATTTAATCAAATATTCAATCACTTTGCACTACTGGCCCTCTTGTTTTTGGTATTGCTTAGTTGTTTACTATTAAGCTTATTTTTAAATTGTATGTGGGGTTAGTCTTGTTTGTGTGTGTGTCTCTGTGCATGTGTACGTGTGTGTGTGTGTGTGTGTGTGTGTGTGTGTGTGCGTGCGTGTACGTGTTGTGTGTGTGTGTGTGTGTGTGTGTGTGTGTGTGTGTGTGTGTGTGTGTTTGTGTGTGTGCGTGTGGTTGGGCGTGTGCTTACGCGGTAGGGTTTGTTTATCTGTGTCTATCCATACATGCGCTCATGGTGTGTGTGTGTGTGTGTGTGTGTGTTGATCGCGTGTATATGCGCCAGTCTATGTGTATGTGCGCTTGTTTGTACCACGAGCAATACAGATGTAACTGAA
>JASAMX010008204.1:0-25073 GCA_030248175.1 Microlaimidae sp. YZB2_3
TTATGTTTGCATACTACTTCGTTCAGTTACGTATCTGAATGTTTAATGAAAAATTATCATTTCAAATGGAAAGTTTCCGGGTTTAAAAGGAGCTAAACCTACAAAACTCGAAAAAACTCGAAAAGGGGTACTATGGCTAGAGGTGGACGCCATACGTTTTACAAAATGTATCTTGCAAACAACTCAGTTTTATTGTTTCAGCTGTGACTTTCCAAAAGCATTTTTTTCTACATGTACACTTAAATACGGAGGAGCGGCAACTAGTAGTGATGGACAGCTCTAAATCCGGGTTTGCGGGCAAAATTTGAAGTTCTGGTTCATAGGTGAGAAAGGAGGCAGGGTGGAGTCCACCCCCTAGCCTCAAAATTTTGGGACCCCCCTCCCTAGACGAAAATCTAGAGGCCCCCCTCCCCACAAGTTTCCGAATTATTTACCCCTGCCTAACCCCCTTTAGAATTCGAAATCTGACCTTCCCCCTTTCAAATTTTAGGTACTTTTTTTATACTAAATTTTCTTCCGAAAACGTGAACTTTTAACACATTATGATATTCATGTTTTTTACACCCTTTTTATACCAGAATATCGTTTTTTATTAAATAAATTTTATTATTATCATATAAAAAAAAACAATTATTTTATTAAAGTTATTATAATAGTTTAAAACTGTTTTGCTTTGAACACCGGACACCCCTCCCATAGATGACCACGCTCAAAAAGCTGGGGGGGGGGGTGTTTACCGCAGGTAAATGACATTTCAAAATCAAGGAGGGGTCCTAGGGGGGGTTGAACCATACATAGGCACGGGGGGGTTGGGTTGGGGGGGTTAACCCCCCAAATTCTGAGAAGGGGGCTTAACCCCCCCCCCCACTCAGAAGTGGGGGCGAGGAGAAAAAGTTAACCCCCTCCCGTCCAATTTTGGAAAAATGAAGAAAAAAATGTCTTTAAAATGACTTCTAACTGCCTCCAAACTTAAGTTTTGAGGTCAAAACGAATGTTTTAAGCAATAAAAAGCTCAAAAATGCTATAAAAATGGATTTTTGACCTAAAATTAGCAATTTTTACCTATTTTTCCTTCAAAATCGAAAAACGATATGGGTAAAATGCACTCCAGAAAAAAACGATTTGGGTATTTTGCGTTTCTCGGATTAACCCCCCCCTAATTTGTGGTTTAACTAACCCCCCCTCCGGGCCAACTTGCCCATGTATGGGTGAACCCCCCCCCCCCTAGCTTTCTAGGGGGGTCGACCCAGGGTGGAAGATTTTGAAACCTAGAGGGGGTCAGGTGGGGTCCAATTTCCGAAACAAAATACTTTTAAACCATTAAATGTTTAATAATAGTTTTTTATAAGATACAACATTTTATTGAATAAAAAGCGATATTTTGGTGTAAAAAGTGTGTAAAAACATGAATTTGTGTTAAAAATTCACGTTTTTGGAAGAAAATTTAGTATAAAAAAAGTACTTTAAAAATTTTCTCGAGAGGGGAGGGGGGGTCAGATTTCAAAATCTAGAGGAGGGTCAGGGGTAAAAATTTAAAAATTTGAGGGGAGGAGGGGTCCTGGAATTCTTTTTCTAGGGGGGGGCTCAAAATTTAAGGGAGGGGAGACCCACACTACCCCCCCCCCCTTGTTCATCTATGACCCCCCTGACCGCTGACCCCCTCTAGATTTCAAAATTTCGCACCCCGGGTTGACCCCCCCTAAAAAGTTAGGGAGGGTCCGGACCATAGGTCACCGACCTTCGACGGCTCAGGGGGGGGGTCCACACCCCGGGGTGTGGAGGTTTTTGACCTCCAGGGGGGGGTCACACCCCGGGGTGTGTTTTTTGAAAAAAAGCAGGGGGGGGGTCACACCCCGGGTACCATTTTTTGACCAAAATTGACAATTTTTTGACGAAATTTGACCATTTTTTAAGCATTTTTTTGGTTTGTCTAGTTAGGGGGGGCGGCCAAAATGGGCCTTGGGAGGGGTCAGGGGCTCAAGGGGTCGATGGGGGGAGGGGTCAGAGATGGGCCTTAGGGGGGGGAGAGGTCCTCAGGGAGGGGGGGGTGACCCCCCCCCTACACCCCCCCCTTCGGTGACCTATGGTCCGGACCCCCTTCTGGGACCCCCATGCTAGAATTCAAAATTCGATTTACCCCGGGTAGCCACCCCCCCCCTCCCCCTAGCTGCCGGTACACCTACGATCCGGTTCCTGCTTCGGATTTTTTGGAAAATTTCAATTCTGTATCCCGTGTTTCGGGGATTTCGCAATTTTATAGGCAGTTCCAGTTCCGGGTTCCGGGCAAAATTTGGAATTCTGGTTCCGGATTTTTGGAAAATTTCAATTCCAGTTCTGGTTTTGGTGTTCCGGGGGTTTCGCAGTTCCGCCCATTACTAGTAACTAGCAAAGTGTTATGCTCTACCAAACTTGGATGACAACGATGTTAGCGGCTGGTCGTCACTCCGCAACGCCCCAGTACATGACGCCTGTCTCCTTTCTCTATGTACAAGCATAGAAGATGTGGCAACCACAAATAACCAACCACACATGGTAACCTAACACCCACACAACATGAATCATAACACTAAGAAGTAGCATAGCATGTAAAAAAAGGTTTGTTTTTTAATTAAATTCTTAACAATTTATTTGGTAGGTAAGTTAGTGTGTTCATGTTTATTAGAACGTAAGTAAAGGGTGGTTGTTTGTTACCATAGTAACTTGTTATAAATATAAAAACTTAACAAAACTGAAGGGATTAGCCCATACATGAGCAAGTTGGTTCGAAGTGGGGGCATAGGTGGGCAGGGGGGAGTTGGAGATTATACTGCTCCCCCCATAAAAACTTCCTATTATAGCCGACACCCCCCCCTCTAAAATATGGGGGTACCCCGGACACCCCCATAAAATCTGGGGGGTCCAAGTACTAAAAATGCTAAAAATGGGATTTTTGGCCCAAAATTTTTGACTCCCCAAATTTTGTGAGTCAGGTATACGCTCTCCCAAAAAAATCCGGGAGGCTGCCCACCTATGAGTGAGGGGTTAAACCTGGATTTAGGGGGTTAAAATCCGAAAAACGCATTTTATTTATATCGTTTTTTTCTAAAATACATTTTATTTATATCGTCTTTTGATTTAAAAAAAAGCTAATTTTAAGTCAAAAAGCCTTTTCCATTGCATTTTTAAATTTTTTATTGCTTAAAACACTTATTTTGACCTGAAAACTTAAGTTTTTATGCATTTTAAGAAGTCATTTTAAAGACTGTTTTTGTGTTGTTTGCTAAAAATTAAAACTGTATAGACTCCTCCGCCTCCCTTATAAAATTTGGGATTACAGGGAACGTCTCACGGCCCTTTTAGTTTAAAATTCCGGTAGTAAAAAATAGGTTTTAAAAAAAGGAAACCCAACCCAACCCATATGTAATTGGCGAAAAACCCAACCCAACCCAAACCCAACTGGCGAAAACTAACTATTATACAATTTAAGAATGACGTACTTATAGAAAATAATAAGTGTTTTATTTATCATTCTCTCTTGGTTTATAAAAATGTTTTAATAACGCTAAATATTGCAACAGAAAATCAAGAAAATCAATTTTTTTAATCAAAAACAAGAGAGAAAATTGTTGAAAAGAAATAATCATTATGGTAAAAATACGTTTCTGGATTACAATTCAACCTTTCTACTAAATTAAAGTTTTTTTTCTTCTATGGACTTTTTGAACTTGAAGAAATAACTTTAAAATGTTTCAAATACCTGTACCTGTGATAATGTAATTATCAGGCACAGATTCGCAAACCCCATAAAATGCTATGATGTTTTTGTGATGAACTTCACTAAGAATTTGAGCCTAAAACAAAAAAAATATTATAATGACATTATAGAAAAATATCAATATCAATTAGTTTTGTTAACTAGAAAAACTGTTATATTATGGGATAAAAACTTATTTCAGGTGTACCTAGAAAATTATCATACAAAAAAGGTTAAAAAAACTTAGGCATAGCTTTTACAAATCCATCATTTTGTTTGTGAGATATAAACACTTAGTAGTCTACTTGATTTTTTTATTTCGGTGTATATGGAAAGACATTAAGCCCTCCACAGCACATTTGTTAGTTTTATTATCGCAACTATCAATTTTTTCGCTGATCCATTAGTTTTTTGTGTTAGGAAAGTTTTTTTGAATCCTGGATTTATTATAATATTTTTAGCAATGTGGAAAACGTAAGACTAAAACCAAATGTATTGTAAAATAAAAATTTTTGTACTTAATACTTTTGATACTTAATACTTAATATCTTTGTACTTTTGATCGATTCGTAAAGGTTCTAAAATTATTTTTGCATGTTATGCTCAAAAAGCAAACAATTACCATGTCATTAAAAGCACAAGGGCTAAGAAGGGGTCTACCACCCTAGCCTTTAAGTTTTGGGACTCTTTTTTCTAGAAAAAAAATTAGAAGGGGTTCCTCCCGTTTCAAGTTTTTAAATTTTTTCCACTGACCCCCGCAAAATTTTGGATCTGACACTGACCTCCTTCTTTTTTGAAAAAATTATAGGTGCCATTTTTATCCAAAAAACGGAATTTTTTATGATGCAAATCAGTATTTCTACACCTTTTTATATTGAAATACCCTGTTTTATTTAAAAATTAAAATGTAGTAGTAAAAACTAAAAGAGATTAAAAATTAAAAAAATAGCACGGTAGAACAATTTATTGACCTTATTAAATACTTATCTCTGTATATTTAGAATATCGCAATCAGGGTCTGTGCCAGGATTTTTGAAAGGAGGGGGCAAGACTCTAGAAAACTGAAAACGGAATATAAAGGCGGCGCAAAGCGCCGCATTTTGCGCTGCCAAGCGGCGCTAGGCGGACGCAAAGCGCCCGCAGGGGTCTGAGGGGTGTCCTCCCAGCCGCCGGAGGCCAAATTTTCTGATTTAGCATTAAAAATTAGGGCTTAAAATACCTATTTATATTGAATTCAAGGCAGCCAGGCTAGCAGAATCCACTTTTGGCATACCCCAAGAAAGGAAGTAGGGAGAAACAGGGTTTATAAGGGAGTTACTTTCCCTTTTACCTTTTACCCCGCCCTTTTTTCTTTCTCTTTTTTTATTAACTAAGTATTTATCCTTCTAAAATAAAACTAATGGATTAAAAAATTACGCTTTGGACTCCAGATTTCAACTTGTCTACCGTAGGTCCAAGTCGAATCTACCTAGAAAGCCACGACGGATCGATCCGATCTTTTCCCTCTTTCCCCCCCCCTCTTTTCTATAAATGTAAATTGCTGTTCATATCACCTCACACAATATTTAAACTCACTACTAATACGGACTAGTGCACAGTGGCGTAACCAGGGGGGCGGGGGGCGGCCGCCCCTCCCCAAAATCTGGTAAAGCCGGATTTTTTTGTAAGGGGGCCCTTACGTTTTTTGAATTTTGGAAGAAAAATTTTTTTCTTCATATATAAATTCAAAAACATTTCTGATGTGTTCCCAAAGAATAAAAATACCCAAAAAACTGAAATTTTTCCCGCTTCCCGAGAAGTGTACATTAATCATTTTGTTAGTTTTTTAATTATGATGGATTGTACCATTCAATACATAAGGCTAAGGCTAATACTAAGGCATGTGCCTTTGCCTCAGATATTGAATGGTAACACTATAAAGATGCTAAAACTCTTATATTATAAGATATGTAGGTTTGATAATGGCTGCTTTAAACCCCTTAACAACAGTTTTTACACTTGTGGGGTTGTCCGCCTTTCCACCTCCCCCCATCCATGGTAAAGCATGGCAGTTTGTATAGATATTTTTTTTACTTTTCAAATATTGAGTTATAAAAATTTAATACATATCATAGTGCATTCTAAAATCAGAAATTAATTAATATAAAATTTTTCCTGCTACGCGGGAAGGTCAGATTTATATATATACAGTAAATTTAATATTATCAGTAATATTTTTTGTTATTATAACTTGCACCATACTCATTCGCAAAATTTAAATACATCAGAAAATAGATAGTTGTGTTATATACAATTTCATCGCCTGATAATTTTGAAGATCAGACATAATTGTGCAGAAATTAGGTAAAAAATCTAAAGTAAAATGTATGTTCACGCAGACAACAGGGGACGATTTTTAAGCAGTTTTTAGTGCATATTTTAAAAAAATTTCGCCTCCGGCGGCTGGGGGGACACCCCTCAGACCCTCCCCCCCCCAGTCGACGCTTTGCGTTGGCTGGCGCTGCTACGCGGCGCAGGCGGCGGTTCTGCGCGCCGCTTTTGCGGGACCTTTTCTCCCCCAGCCCGCCCCTTTCCCAAAATGAAATCCTGGCTACGCCACTGCTAGTGCAGCATTATATGACTATGGACAACCTTGTTAAAGGGTTTAAGGAAAGGTTATGTTATGATTATTATTGTAACTACTGAAACTGATCTAGATTAATTGCCTGTCTTGATCATCTTGATTGAGCCATTGTCTTTGTCATCTTAATTGATTTGGTCTTTAATTTTACTCTATAATCCAAGCAAATGTAATACAATCCTGCGCACTTGCCTTTACATCAGTATAGTTCAAGACCGTAGCCAAGGAGGGGATTGATGGAATTAATCCCCCCTCAAATTCTGGGAAAGCAAAAAATTTTGTAAGGGTCCCTCCTTTGGTTTTTTTAAAACATTAGAAAAAAAAATTTTTTTCCAGATCACTCTGCAATGTATTAAAGCTATCTAAAATGCATTATTTAGAGTGATTTAGGTTCATGAAAGCTCTTATTTATAAAAAAGGAATTATTTATATTTCAAAACATTAGTGCAGTGAGTTTAAAAATATTGTATTTTTATTTTGTATACTGGTAAATATTTGCATACAATTTCTAGAAAACGTTTTTAATTTAAGTTTTTTTATTTAAAATGGTAATAAAATACCTAAAACTATTTTATTTTATATTTTTATTTTGTTGTATTCATTAAAAAAGAAAATAAATAAAGATTAGGTACTTAAATTTAGGTTTCTTGATGCCTTTTAAGAGCTTAAAATTAAAAATTTCCCACCCCGGGAGGCATTCTGCCACCCGGACCCCCCTGACAAGGGGCTCCGCCCCTTGACCCAGCTGGGAGGCTCCCGCCCCCCAGACCCTCCTTGTGGGCACCTATAAACCACATTCCCGAAAATCCCCCCTTAATCGAAATCCTGGTTACGGCCCTGAACTCCTATGTAAAAAATTAAGTCTGGTCAGAGTAGGAGTAGGCCATCATAATGAACCTCTCCATTAAAATAACACCCTCTATAATAAACGCATAGTGCCTGTTCTAATTTGCGCGAACTAAATGGTTACTATGCCAGTATTATTGAGGGTGCCATTTAAATGAAGAGCCTTATTATATGGCCCATTCTAACTTAATTTTTTATATTGTCATTACTACAGCAAAATGAACTACTGTCATTATATAAAAACACGTCACCATAGATGAACAAGGAGGGAGGTAGGGTGGGGTCCACCCCCCCTAGCCTCAAAACTTTGCCCCCCCTAGAAAAAAATCCAGGGCCCCCCCTCCTCCTCCCAAATTTTCTAATTTTTTACCCCTGACCCCCCTCTGGATTTTTAAATCTGACCCCCCCCTCCTCCCCTCTCAAAAAAAATTTTAAGTACTTTTTTCTATATTAAATTTTCTTCCAAAAACGTGAATTTTTATCACAAATTTATGTTTTCAGCCTTTTTATACCTGAATATTGCTTTTTATCCAATAAATGTAGTATTATCCTATAAAAAACCTATTATTAAACCTTTAATGGTTTAAAAGTATTTTGCTTCGAAAATTGTACCCCACCCACCCACCTGACTCCCCTCGCTTTTTGACTGTTCATCTATACACGTCACTGTGACTCATTCTTTGGTAAATAGAGGGGTGTTTGAAATATAAAATGAGTCACAGTCACGTGTATTATATACAAATTGTGGCTCATTTTGCCATACTAATGACGATATAAAAGTTGCACATTTTTTGCATACAGGTATTAAACGCGTCCCAAAAATCGGTTTGAGAATTCCTCTCAAATGTCTAAAAATATGTTTTATGTTAATTCTGACCCAAAGATCTCGATTTTAACCTTTAAAAAGAGATTAAAACACGATTTTATACATTATTGGGTAAAACATAAGGAAAAAATGACAGTATTGTGGATAATATACAATTTTTACTGTTAAGAAAAAAAATTTATTTTTATAGCTGAAGCGGGATGGTGATATATTCCATATTGCCGCCTAATACCCTATATCAGCACTGTTGTTGATGTAGAATTTTAGTCAAAGACCCTACCCCTATCAGGGGATATTAGGGAGCAGATGTGAGTTTCACATTTTTGTATGAGAATAATATATATATAAATAATAATATTGAAAAGGAAATAACCAAAAAAAACTAAATTGTAAACTAAGGTAAACTAAATAATAATATGATAGTTAGATAGCATAAAAAGATCAAAGAAATAGAGGCAAAAGGACATAGATATAATATAAGTGTAAGTTGAGAGTAACATGATCTACTAAATGTAAAAGCACAATTTATTTTTCCTATGTCACATCTAGTCCCTAGGCCTACTTTTGGTCCGAACGCACCTTACCATGGGAGGAAGGCTTATCTTTTGGTTGCACAACAATGTATGAAAATATAAGCTTTACCCTCCGGTTGTGGGCTAGGCCGCAATGGTGACACGGTAAGGGCCTAAGCGCTAAGCTCCCTCAGCGCGTCAAGCCACCATGCACACAACACATGGTGTGGTAATTATCTCACAAAGGTGGCAATGGCGGTTTCGTTAAAGATGTTACTTTTTTACTTTGTTAAAGATGTTACTTTTGTAAAGATGTTACTTTTTTGTCACAAGCAAATATTTGTGACTAAGATGATGCAAACGAATTGACGTTATTGCGGGGAGTTCTAGGAGTTTATACTATCATTGTGCGGTGTTAATATTATTTTGTAGGTGGCGGAAAATAAAGATTTGCATAAAATTCATAAGTGATCATGCGGCGGTCAACTGCTCAGGGGTCTAATGCTCGGCGTTCAAGTGCACGGCGTTCTAATGCTAGCGGTCAAATGTTTGGCGATCAAGTGCTGGCATTTAAATTTCCGAACACCAAAATTCAGTTGTGAAAAAAAAACGATTTAAAAAAAACATATTTCATAAAAATGCATTAAAATACAATTTAGCTTTAATTTTAGGCATTGCTTAGGCTTAGGAAAAATAAATTTGATTAAAACTAAGTTTAATTTAGCTTTTTAAGCAAAAATAAATTTGTTGTTCATATTTTTGGTGGCCCATGCTACTAACAAATTTATATAGTTTTGTAATTTTTTGGATTTATCAAACTTCCACCAATATTAAAACAACATTTTCAATTTGATTTATTGGTTTATTAAAATTCTTTTCTCCACCTTGACAACCTACAATGGGAATTATGCCACTTTGGAGGTCGTGGTTGATTTGGTTTACCAAAACCGCCATTGCCACCTTGGTGAGATAATTACCACACCATGTGTTGTGTGCATGGTGGCTTGACGCGCTGAGGGAGCTTAGCGCTTAGGCCCTTACCGTGTCACCATTGCGGCCTAGCCCACAACCGGAGGGTAAAGCTTATATTTTCATACATTGTTGTGCAACTAAAAGATAAGCATACATGGGCAAGTTGGTCCAGAGTGGGGGGGTTAAACCCCAAATTAGGGGGGTTAAAATCTGAGAAACGCAAAATACCCATATCGTTTTTTTTCTGGAGTGCATTTTACCCATATCGTTTTTTGATTTTGAAGGAAAAATAGGTAAAAAACGATAATTTTAGGTAAAAAAGCCCTTTTTATTGCATTTTTGAGCTTTTTATTGCTTAAAACATTCATTTTGACCTCAAAACTTAAGTTTGGAGGCAGTTAGAAGTCATTTTAAAGACATTTTTTTACTTCATTTTTCCAAAATTGGGGGGTTAACTTTTTCTCCCCCCCCCCCACTTCTGAGTGGGGGGGGGTTAAACCCCCCTTCTTAGAATTTGGGGGGTTAACCCCCTCAACCCCCCCCGTGCCCATGTATGAAGATAAGCCTTCCTCCCATGGTAAGGTGCATTCCGACCAAAAGTAGGCCTAGGGACTGGATGTGACATAAGAAAAATAAATTGTGCTTTTACATTTGGTAGATCATGTTACTCTCAACTTACACTTATATCTATGTCCTTTTGCCTCTATTTCTTTGATCTTTTTATGCTATCTAACTATCATATTATTATTTAGTTTACCTTAGTTTACAATTTTGTTTTTTTTTTTGGTTATTTCCTTTTCAATATTATTATTTATATATATATATTATTCTCATACAAAAATGTGAAACTCACATCTGCTCCCTAAAATCCCCTGATAGGGGTTGGGTCTTTGACTAAAATTCTACATCAACAACAGTGCTGATATAGGGTATTAGGCGGCAATATGGAATATATCACCAGCCCGCTTCAGCTATAAAAATAAATTTTTTTTTCTTAACAGAAAAAATTGAATATCTTAACAGCAAAAATTGTTTATCCAAAATACTGTCATTTTTTCATATATGTTTTACCCAATAATGTATAAAATCGTGTTTTAATCTCTTTTTAAAGGTTAAAATCGAGATCTTTGGGTTGAGAGAATTAATGTAATTAGCATGTTTTTATGTAAAACATTGTTTCTTTAGGGATTTGTTGAGAGCAAAATGAATTATTTTTGGGACGCGTTTAATACCTGTACGCAAAAAATGTGCAACTTTTATATCGTCATTAGCATAGGTGAGGGGGGGGAGGGTGGGATCCAGGCCCCCCCCCCCTAGCCTCGAAATTTTAGAGCCCCCCCCCCTAAAAAAAAATCCAAAGGGGCCCCCCCCCTCCCCCCAAATTTTCGAATGTTTTACCCCTGACCCCCTCTAGATTTTGAAATCTGACCCCCCCCCAACTCTCTAGGGAGAAAGTTTTAAGTACTTTTTTTATACTAAATTTTCTTCCATAAACGTGTATTTTTAACACAAATTCATGTTTTTACACCATTTTTATACCTAAATATCGCTTTTTATTCAATAAAATGTAGTATTATCTTATAAAAAGAACAATTATTAAATATAGATTATGGTTTAAAACTATTTTGCTTCAGAAACTGGACCCCACCTGACCCCCCCCTCTAGGCTTCAAAATCTTCGCACCCCGGGTCGACCCCCCCCCCCTAAAAAGCTGGGGGGGGGTTCGACCCCCCCTAGATTTTGAAATTCATTTACCCGGGTAAACCCCCCCCTCATCTATGGTCAGACATGTGCACTGCCCCCCCCCCCCCCGGAGTTAAAACGGGGGGGGGCAATTCCAAATGGGGGTCGGGGGCAACATAGGTGGGCAGCCTCTCGGATTTTGGGGGGGGGGGTTGGGGGGGGGGGTCAAATTTTAGGGGGGGGGTTGTCCGGCAAGACCCAAATTTTGAGGGGGGGTGTACCCAATATTTCCGCGCTGCCTTAAAATGGGCTTAAAACGCGTAAAAAAACGTAAAACCAGCTTATAAACGCTTTAAAACTGTGTAAAATTGAAATAAGACCTTATTGCAACTTACAAATTTTATTTTTTAATTCTTTTATAAATAATGTGTTTATATATTCTTATAATTAGATTAGAAATCATAGTTTTTTTTAATAATTACGTAATAATAGAATAATAATATTATTGTCTTGATTATAAAGTCAGGTATCACAAACTTTTTAATCCATAATCTTATATTTAATTAAAGATTATATACATACATGGGCGTAGCCAGGGGGATCTAGACACCTCTTTTAGGTCGGCAAAGGGAAACATTTGGGGTTTGACAGACCCCCCCCCTTTTGCAGTGGCGTGCCCAGGATTTCATTTCGGGGGGGGCGGTCTGGGGGCCCTACTAACCCTGAAGGGGGGTCTGGGGGGCGGCAGCCCCCAGATATGGGGGGTCTGGGGGGCGAGAGCCCCCAGTGGGGTCAAGGGGCGGAGCCCCTTGTCAGGGGGGTCCGGGGGCAGAATGCCCCCCGGGGGAGAAAATTTTTAATTTAAGGCGCTAAAATACACTTGAAATTTTAATTTCAGATGATACTTATTACAAAATTTAAGGTTTCTTATACCTACACATTTAAAACATGCGTTTAAAACGTTAATTAAAGGATAATAGTGTTTATAGTAGTTTTATTAAACTGTATACCTTAACTACTGAACGGGATAATCGATTTGTAATCGAAAAACTAAGATAAATTTATCAAATAACAATTAACTCTCCGCGATTTTTTGCCGAAGCGCGGAAAATTTTTTTTACTCGTTTTATAACACTTAAAAATTTTTCTCCGGGAGGCGAATTGGGGGGGGGGGGGGTGTCCCCGGGTACCCCAAATTTAGGGGGGGTGTCAGCATCCCGAAAGTTTTGGGGGGTTACCCCCCCCCACCCCCCTCCGCCCCCCAACAACCGGACCTCCCCCGGCCCCCCTCCAGAATAAAATTCGAACCCCAGGAACCACCCCCCCACCCCCCCCACAGGGGGTGTCATGGCAAATTATCCGAAATTTATATTGGGGACTGTGACTCATTTTATATTTCAAACACCCTTCTATTTACCAAAAAATGAGTCACAGTGACGTGTATAGATGAACATGGTCAAAAAGCTAGGGGGTATTTATCCCAGGTAAATGACATTTTAAAATCTAGGATGGGGGTCCTAGGGGGGTCGAATCCCCCTAGCTTTCTAAGGGGGTCAACCCGGGGTGGAAGATTTTGAAACCTAGGGGGGGGGTCAGGTGGTTGGGTGGGGTACAATTTTCGAAGCAAAATACTTTTAAACCATTAAAGGTTTAATAATAAAATTTTCTTATCATTGTCATAGAATTGCAGATATTGCAATGCAAAGATCTGCTTTAATTTTTTGAGCCTTTACAGCTAAATCAGTTCAAAACTTGTTAAGAGCATATAAATCCTATATCCGCCCAATTGTAGAGTATGGCAGTGTTGTATGGAATCCCTACTTAAACAAGGATGTTGATCTAATTAAAAAAGTCCAAAGAAACTATACCAGAAGACTTTATAGGTGTTGTGGTTTGGGTTATGCCAGTTATGGAAATAGATAGAAGAATTAAATCTGATCTTTGTGAAATATATAAAATCTTAAACAAAAAATCTTGCCTACAAGCAAATGACTTTTTTAGTATTAATTCTAATATGAATCGAGGTCACCCTTTTAAACTACAAATTGATGAAAGTGGAATTAATGCCAGAAAATTCAGTTTTCCTAACCGTGCTATTTCTAATTAGAATAGTTTAGACTTTTCCCAGGTAACATCAAATTCTGTCAAAAAATTTAAGCAATCTATCCAATTCATGCATTTTAACTAATAACTAATGGCTTGCTCAGTATTAGTGCAAAAGCTTTTTCTGAAGCTTTTGCCTTCTGAGCAAAATTTTAGCAAATATATATATATATTTTTTTCTCAATCTTCTCGATTTTTTTTGTGTATGCTGTGTTGCAATTGGATTGCACATACAACATTTATCATAAAATTCAATGACAGCTGGAGTTATTAAGGTAGCTATTAATATTTATTTTTCATTAATGTATATCATTTTTGTGTTTGTTGTAATAACATTGTTACAGTGATACAGATTTATGTATATAAAAATTTTTATGTTGTATGTGTTTTGTGATTCATATAATTTTAATTCCCGTTTTATTTGCTAAAATAAAACTTTTTTCTTTCTTTCTTTCAAATCTAAGTATAGAGTCGTGAGTTAAATAATCCAACAACGGATGAATCTTTGGGAGTCTTCAAAACCCATTGCACGGTAAACTTTATTTTCCTAAGCCTAAGCAAAACCCAAAAATTGAGCTAAACTTTATTATATTTCAATAATAGTGTGCTTTTTAAAAATACCGAACTTACTGTTAAAAAGGCAAGCAATTGTTTTTCGGAAAATATTTTAGTAAAATGTTTTATTTGCAATTATTTCTGCAGTTATTTTTTTGAAGGCATTTTTAAGAATTCATTTTTTTCAACACACCACGAAACATAACCACAAAAATGTTTTGACAGCACAATCAAAGCATAACAGCAACCTTAATGCTTATTATTTTTCAAGTCGTCTCATAGATTCTTAAGATTTTTAAAGCTAGTTATTATATAAAAAAAATCACGAAAATGTAGACAAATTACACAAAAATATTTTCATGTTATCAAATTATTATTTTTGTTTTATCTCTTTTCAATAATTTTATTTTTATAATCCTCTTTTATAAGTCAGTCAAACAAACTAAATGATATGTAAAACTAATAAAATATTGTTACGCAATAAGTTTATTCTGTTTATGCGGGAAGGTTATGTTTTTTGCTCGTCAGTACCCTCGTGTCCAGTACCCTGGTGTCCTTATTGCATAATAAATTGATTTTGCTGCGAGGTTGTGGTGAACGCAATTTTTTTAAGCTCAGTACCTTTGTGTCCAGTACCCTCGTGTCCAGTACCCTCGTGTCCAGTACTCCGTGTCCTGTTCCCATTCGAAAGTGCGACTTTATTCGCACAATTTTGGTCAGAAATTTAGTGTACAGTACAGTCGGACATTCATTTGTGTTATATATTCTCGCTATTAATAAAGCTGTTGCTTTTGGATCGCACACAGCCCAATTCTATTTAATTATGAAAAATTGTATATATATATTTTTTTGACATAATTCACAATTCAATAAAACACTTTTTACATTAAAATTCTTTTTTTCAGGTGTCTCCCTACTCTTGTCAATGTATTCTGTTTATTATTTCATTTTAAATTGTATTTGTACATGAAAAATTGACATCTTTTAAAAAAGTTTTTATGTGATACTATTTAATGTATGTCTATGTAATTATTTTGTGGTTTGTATTGCTAAAATTAAACTTTCTTCTTGTTTATAAAAACTAAAATTACTTCTTTTTCCAATAAAAGTTTTCCCTTTTTGGCAGCAACTGTAAGGTCTCCTTCTTTTCTGTGCCAAACAGCTTTAAATACACTTCCTTGTCCTCCAGAGTCGATCGGAATGGGGTTTGGGCCGAAATCCAAATCGGTTACCGGGATTTTCACCACGTGAAGTGGTGATTTTCTGGATTTTGTAACCATATCGTCGTTCACATTTTTAAAATTTATATACTAATCTAGCCTTCACGTTCCGTTTTAATTTTTTATGCTAATTGCGAACGAAAATACTGGGACGGGACAAAGCAAGCAAACTCACTCACGACCGACGACCGCAGGGCGCAGGCGCACGGAAAGGCAAACACTAAATTCCACCGACTCCGACTCCGCCTCAAATTTCTGCAAATTATATATTGACGTGCAGGTTAAGCTTAGGCTTAGGCTTCGAATAAACTTTGCAAAATATTAAAAATTACGGTAGATTACGGTAGCTTTGGACGGAGTCGGAGTCGGTGGAATTTAGTGTTTGCCCACGGAAAACGCAAAATCATCGGTCTGTCGTGGGAAAGGAAAATTGGTTGTCGAAGGAAAAATATTTAAATGGAGACCGTTGCTGTGGACAGTGTACCTTTTCAAATAATCAAAAACGAGCTTCTTTATTTTATGTGTATTTCTAATTTACAAAAAAAAACAAAAACATTTTGGTTCACCAGTGTTTTTGTAACGTTTAACGAAAATTTTGACGCACATTTTTTGTTTAATTTCCGACTAGGTAAATGTTTTGTCTGGTCTATATATTATAAATGTTTTTTTTTTTAATTTTATAGTATAGTTAGTTAGTTTAGTTATAATATTTCTGTAATAAATTAAGAGTTTATGTAAGATTTATTTAGATTCTGTTACCAGACATTTTTTTCTTAAAAGGAACTTTTATGTGTGTGTGGTTTTATCCACATAACAAATTTACTTTTAATAGACTTTATCTTTGGAAAAAATCATTTTAAGAAGGTATTATTTTAAATATATAATAAAAACTACTTAAAGTTTTTTAATATACAACTTTCTTATGCATAGTCATGTAATAAATAATTAATTATTACATGTCCTTTTGCTTTCTGCTGTACATTCATTTTTTATGTTTTAATGTTTGACATAAATTTAAATTTTCTGTTTAAATATTATCTTTTATTTAAATTTTAATAATGATAATTAATAAAACATTTAAATAATACGGACATCTGTTGAATTGCATAAGTGTGAAAAAATTGGATTTGAAAGATAGTTTATGGCACGCAGAGTGAAAGAGCGCTTTACTGTGGTGTGGCAGTGACGGAAGTAAACTTATTTACAACAAATTCCACCTTCATGAAATAACGTGGATCAGTAAAACTAAATTATTTTGTTGAAAATAAACCTTTTGCTCTGCTCGTCGTAATTATGGATTTTTTAACTAAAAAAGACGAAAAAACCACAAAAAAAACTTAATTGTTATGTTTTTGAATGGTTTTAAGTGCTCGATAGTATTTTGTTAATTAAAACTATAATTATCAAGAAAATTTTAGAATTAACAAAAACAATGACTCTTTTTTTTACTTATTCATTCGGAAAACAGAATTTATTTAAAATGAAAGTATGTATAATCTAAACACTGGGTGAATAAACCTAAATAGCTCGAAAATTTGATGTTATTCTTGCGACGCAAAAAGTACAAAATATAATTTTTAACTAGGCGCAGCTAAATTAAATCAAGTGTAATATTATTACTTTTGAAGGCAATTTAGTAGATCTTTCAATTAGGCAAACCCGCACTAAAAATCTAAAAATCAGAAAATTAAAATAAAATAAAGTAATACTTATCGATACGAACCTATTTATAAAACTAATACACAGGAAAACTTCACGGTTCACAAGCAAAAAAAAACGTTATAATAATAAAAATCTAACTTTAAGTTAACATGCAAGTTATTATGTAATTAAAATAAGAAAAATGTCACTTATGTCTTGTATAATTTTAAATGTTTAAAATAATTACTACGAAAAAACAAGAATTTTTCGCTTTTAAACACGGTTAAAACACGTTAAAATTTTTAGGACTCTCAAAAATTCAAGTAGTATTGGTGGCCATATGTATTTGCTCCGTATGGAAATGAAAGTGGGAGGATCAGGTGTTATAGTGGTTACTCAAGGCCGTTATTATTTTAAAATAATAAAACTTGCAAATATGTAGAAATTGGGTTTCGAAAAATATATATATTTGGTATTTAAAACATTTTATTTGTTTTTAACAAAAAAAAATCCAGCTTAACACAACGAATGTGTATTCACACATGGAAAAACTTATGTTCCATGTTCAAACGTGAAGTTAGAGCAGAAAGTTAAAGAAAAAAATCTGGTTTTCGTTAGAAATTGGAAAACAAATATAAAGCATTTTAAAATTTTTTTTTCAAGTTGAATAAGTGTTTAAGTTTAGAAACAGTGTTTACATAATTACTGAGCCCAGACAGAAAAATATCGATTTTTTTCTCAGATATTTTGTGTGAGGGGGATCTTTATGGATCGTGTATATATAGTGAGGGAGCGCGACACAACGGTCCCGAGACACGACGGTCTCGCGACACGACTGTCCCGGGAGGCGAAAAGGTACAACACGACGGTCCCAGAAATAAGAGGGGTGCGACACGACTTTCTTGAAGGAATGCGTTTCCAATGCTACTGTTGCGACATTGAGAAAAACAATATTTTTACAGTATTAAAAGCGTGCAAACCAATTAAGTTACGCCAAATAAAATTAACAAATGATTTTAAAAATTTTATCATCTTAAGATAAAGATAATTTGAAATACATTTTTATTTATTCTTTTGTATTCTTTAAAGTTAAGTTTTTGTTTCGATTTGAAATTTCGAAATTCAATTTATCGAAAGCTTTTGGAACAAGCTAAAACTTTTTGCATTTAACGAGTAACTTATACTTTTATTTTGTTTTAATGCAATAAAAAACTGCTGCTAACATTTAACAAAATAAGTTATATGTCGTAAATGCTATTAATTTACTTATATTATGTAAAACAATATACAATTTTACTTACAATTACGGCTGGTTCATACTTATGACAAAACGTCCTTTGGACAAAGTCCAAAGGACAATTTTAGAAAAGCCAAGACGTCCATTGGACAAGCCAAAACGTCCTTTGGACTTTTCCTTTGGACGAAGTATGAATGCTACCTAAAATTTGTCCTTTGGACAAAGTCCAAAGGTCAAATTTTAAGTACAAAGTTCAAAAGACAAAGTCTAAGGACTAAGTCCAAAGGTCAAAATCCAAAGGGAAAAGTCCAAAGGACAAAAAAGTATGAACACGTTGTCCTTTGGGTTTTGTCTTTTGGACTTTGTACTTTGGACAAAGTACAAAGTTTATTTTTACGCTACATTTGTCCTTTGGACAAAGTCCAAAAGACTTTTGTCTATTGGACTTTGTCCAAAGGACGTTTTGTCATAAGTATGAACCAGCCTGTAACCAATCTTAAATATTAAATGAATTTTAAAATTTTAAATATTGCGGCGTGATTATACCTAAGTGTCCGGAAGAAATATCTTTTGCAAAATATCTTCGGAAAAAGTATCGTGTTTAAGCAGTAAATTATTTGGAATTTTAAAAAACTTTTTAGGTTTTTTTAGTTTGATTTTAAGGTTTCGTTTAGGCTTAGGGAAAAAAGTTTTTTTGTTATGAATTTAAAAGCATTTACAAAGATATTCTTTTCGAAAATATTATTCAGAATGTATTTTTTAGTACCAAATAAAGGTTGTTACAAAAGTATGTTTATATTACATGTTTGTTTTTAAAACAAAATTCAGAGAAACTCTACGTTAAAACTTTTTTTTTATATTTTAAAGGTTTTTCAGAGAAAAAAACAGAAATAGCAAATAAACACAATAAATATCAAACAGATCACACAAACAAAACACTCTACGTTAAAACTTGATGGCAATTCTAGTTAGAAAAAACGTGCATTTTCTTATTAAAAAGGTAACAATGTTTCCAGCTGTAGGAGACGCATTATGCACTCGGAACCGTCGTGTCGCGGGACCGTCGTGTCGCACCTCGGGATCGTTGTGTCGTACCCCTCGGGACCGTCGTGTCATGGGACCGTCGTGTCGCGGGACCGTCGTGTCGCACCTCGGGATCGTCGTGTCGTACCCCCTCGGGACCGTCGTGTCATGGGACCGTCGTGTCACTGGACCGTCGTGTCACCGGACCGTCGTGTCACCGGACCGTCGTGTCACCAGACCGTCGTGTCACCGGACCGTCGTGTCGTAGATCCATATAGTGACTCGGGGATATTATCACTCGCAATCACGGAAGTTCGAATTTTCATGGAATTTGAAGACTGTGTTGTAAACAGCAAAATTTTAAGTGGTTTTGTGAATAAAATTATCCTGAAAAGCGCAATTATTGTTTTATCAAAATTAATGATTTTATAAAAAAATGTGTTTATAACTTAAGTATTTTATTTTCCATCAAAAAAATAATCAATATTACACGATTACATAGAAATGCATTAAATGTTCTCGCTCGTAAAAATTGATTAATTCCACTTGTCAGATTGTAATTTACGAAAAATTATATGCTATTTCAATTTTAATGCATAAGTGGACTAGCCAGATATATGCTAGCATATACCGTGTGAAAATGTGATGTTTCCTGATTTGTAATCTAGTAGTGATTGGCAGTTCCGGTTCCGGGTTTCGGATGTTCCGGGAAAAATCTGGAATTCCGGTTCCGGTTCCTGTTCCGGATTTTCGGAAAATCTCAATTCCAGTTCCGGTTCCGGGGTTTTGCGCTTCCGCCCATCATTATAATCTAAAATTTTGTTGGTCATTCTGGTGCTTATTGGTTTTAAAAGTTTAAATTTACATTTTATTTTGAATTAAACGTTATAATATGTTAACACAATTTAAGTTTTGTTTTTGTAATATTTGTATAAAAAATAATAGGAAGAAAGGAGGGGAATATAAAGAAGAAACAGCAAGACACAAAAAAATATAAAACAAAGGAAATAAGCCGCAGACTTCTATAATAATTCTTAACGTTTCAATTTTAAACCCTATGACTTTTTAAGGCACTATTGTGTATGTAAAACGCAATGCTTTTTTCACTTTTGTTTTTATCTTGATTTTTTTTTCTTATCAACTATTTATACAATCGTATAGCTGCTTGTTTCTATGAATGATTGCAATTTGGTATAAATAATGTTTTATGTGTTAAAATGGAATGGGTTCAAATTCCGCGGAAGAGACTCTCCGTTTAATTGAAGCTTAAAAAGATCGTTTTCTTTTCGAACAACTACTCAATCAATTAAGCTTATTCAACTTGCTTTAACTCTCCATTTTTGCGTGATTTTAAAACGCATTCCATTAAGTAAACATCTGTGAAAATAAAATTTTATTTTGTATTGATATGTCAAACATTGAAAAAATCTTAATATGTTAATTTAACTTTTTATGGCCATCACGAACTTGTATGACAAATTTATCATTAAAATTTTTAAGTAACTTAAAATTAACATGCTGATTAATAATAAGTAGGGACGGTAAATATTGGTTAAGTAAGTTATATTGAAGAAAAATAAAAAAAATGGTAAAAAAAAAATGAGCATGATATGATCAAAAATATATATTTTTGATATGATGATTTGTTTACAAATAATAAGGCGCACGTTAAATTTTTGTTGGGCTTTTAGAATAAAACGTAAAAGGGTAAAACTATTATTTTTTTAATTAAAAAAAATCCAAAAATTTTTTGTGAAATATCGGTGAATGCTTACGGTTAAAAGGGCACATTCCGAAAATCATATTCCCATATCTCTTGGAACGAACTACTCCTTTAATAAAAAAATTATGTAGTTCAAGCAAGACATTTGCGCTTCTCAGCATCAAAGCTGCATCATCTTAAAAAGTTTTTCCTGATTGGTTCATTATTATACGCCGGGGTTCCGCGGGGATAAATCAACCTTTTTTCCTGCTCTATTTACTGAAATATTTTTTATGGCTGGCGTAAGATTTCGGTTTGTGGCAGTGACAGTAATCATTTTACTGGTTTCACACTTATATTTCTTTTCAAATTGAAGGTGTCTTGAAGGCGAGGTCATAAATTCAACATGAAAAAACTTCCCGCACGCACATTGTATAAATCTTAGATATGTTTGCTAGTACAATATAAACGTTTAAACAATAGTTTGCGGAATATTTTTTTAACTATTGTCAAGAATACATAAGAAGAATACACAATATTGTTATGTATTCTTGATAGTTAGGCTGTATGTATTTTGTCTCTCTTTCTGTGCATGTGAGTTTTCTTCCAAAGACGAAAAACAAAACAACTGAAAGAAGAAATCAGCTTAAACAATATTCAATAAAATTATACTTTTATTTTTATTCAGTTTAAAAAAGACTTGATGGATTTTGATTATTTGTGT
The DNA here is from genome assembly GCA_030248175.1 of Microlaimidae sp. YZB2_3. NCBI lineage: Eukaryota > Metazoa > Nematoda > Chromadorea > Desmodorida > Microlaimidae > Microlaimidae sp. YZB2_3. The sequence continues at coordinate 21,398 of JASAMX010008204.1, forward strand.
GTGCGCGTGCGTGTAATTTCCGCATATCTATTTTTATAAAAAGAAAAATATTAAAAGCAAATAAGGATTACTTATTTCATAGAAAGGTGTGTAAAACACGTTGTTTGCATCTGTGGTGCGGCGTGCCTACGTACGTAGTGCGTAGCTGCGTGTCTGTGCGTGCGCACGTACGTGCTTGAGTTCGTGTGTGCGCTCATGTGTGTGCGCTTATGTGTGTGTGTGTGTGTGTGTGTGAGCGCGCGCGCGAGCGAGAGAGAGAGAGAGAGAGAGAGAGGGGGAGAGAGAGAGAGAGAGAGAGAGAGAGAGAGAGAGAGAGAGAGAGAGAGAGAGAGAGAGAGAGTGTGTGTGTGTGTGTGTGTGTGTGTGTGTGTGTGTGTGTGTGTGTGTGTGTGTGTGTGTGTGTGTGTGTGTGTGTGTGTGTGTGTGTGTGTGTGTGTGTGTGTGTGTGTGTGTGTGTGTGTGTGTGTGTGTGTGTGTGTGTGTGTGTGTGTGTGTGTGTGTGTGTGTGTGTGTGTGTGTGTGTGTGTGTGTGTGTGTGTGTGTGTGTGTGTGTGTGTGTGTGTGTGTGTGTGTGTGTGTGTGTGTGTGTGTGTGTGTGTGTGTGTGTGTGTGTGCCTTCATGTGTACGACGTGCGCGCGTTGTGTGTTTCTATAGCGCGTGCGTTTGTGCGCGCGTTATTTGTGTGTTTCTATAGCGCGTGCGTTTGTGCGCGCGTTATTTGTGTGTTTATGGTGCATACATATGGTATTTTTTGTTTTTAAGTAAAAAAAATGGATTTCTATGGCACAATAACAACAAAACGAGTAAATAATTTATTTTATGTTGTTTTCGTTTGATTTTGTAATCAATAAAACAAAAAATAATAATAAGAAATAAATTTAACTCAAAATAAAAATATATAAATAATAATAAAAATAAATAATTTAGCTTTTTTTGTATTTGACTTATAACAATATTATATAGCCTTGATCTAGGTTGTTTTTCCATAAATAAACCCGTTAAAATCTCCATAAAAAATCAATTTCTGTCCTTTAATTGGCAGTATTTCAAACAATCGGTTATACATAAATTAAGCTAAAACTGATGCTTAAAACCTCAGTTTTAAACGGCCGTTAACTGGTTTTATAAATATTCATAATTTATTATGATATGAGTTTTTATAAACCATTGAAAACAAATATTTTATTACTAAGGCCATATCCGTAACATCATGGTGAGATTAGGTATGAGCTGGGTGTTCATACTCCTAAATAAAACTACCGTCTTCGAGTTGATTGTCATATTAGTTTGATTATCTTGTGATGTTGTTCTATTTTTAATTTACGAACCAAGAAAACCATCCATGCGGCATTTTTTTACTGAATGACGAATTAGAATTTTTTTTTCATATTTTTTTTAATTATTGCCTTTTCACAAAATATACAAAAATTAGTCAACTTTAGCCCTTTAAAAATAGATTTTTTGTTTCAAATTTGGTAATGTGATAAATATTTGTTAAAATATGGTATTTAATTTTCAGTATTAACCATTTTTTTAAAAAATTTTAAATGATTTTATAGTTAAAAATTCCATTCAATACAGTTATTTACCGAGGTCAACTTGGTTTGATTTTCCTATCGTTTTATTTTATTTCTGATTTTTGAAAGAAAAACTCTAAAAAAATTATGTTTATGCCATTTTGCGTTCTTTGCAATCCCTTGAAGTAAAATAATCAAGGATATAATATTCTCAATAATTACTCCTTAATTTTAATTCAAAAAAGCTCAAAAGCTCTCAAAATCTAAAAATAAATGATTATTTTTGTTTATTTCTACCCGAAATAGTTACTTAAAGGTGCGGTGCGGAGTCAAACTTTTTGTCTTCGATTTTCATACCCCTGCCCCCAATATCCCAGAGCATTGTAGAAGCGACAGAGCGGTCGCGACTGCTGCCGCGCATAATAATTATAAAAAAACAATAACGGAAATACCTTGTATTTTGTATATTGTATTTTCGCGGCCTAAAGTCGGTGAAAAATCCAGCTACAGTCACATTCAATGTTTCCCATTTCGTTTTAATTTAACCTAGCGAACTGAGTCAGTTGATTTTGCAATTAAAATAAAATTTGGTCAAAATTTTATACATCTAATATTTATTTTATATGAAGATATTAATATAAAAACATTGGTAAAAAACATAATATTATGATAAAACTTAATTTTTTTCATGCTTTTTTAATGTCTTTCTGAACAATAAATAACGTTTTCAGATATAAATTAATATATTTTTATTTTTATTTTTTTATTTTAATCATTTCAAGTATTGGGAAATGGATTTAAAATGAAGTGCTGGCATAAATCCAATAACATTTAGTGTTTTTAGTAATGTCACTTCCTGGTGACATTTGAGTTTAGTTTATAAAGAACTTTGATAATATTTAATATTATTCTAACAGTCATTTTCATTTTTTCATAAAAACTATTTTAGTGAAGAAGGTTTATTTCGGCTACTATTATTTTTATATTATTTTATTTGAGACTTTTTGACCGTACTTTATTGATATTTTAGACTTTAAATTGCATGTCAATAAGAATCTAACTATTAAAAACTAATAATGAACATTATAAAACAAAATTTTTAGTTATTTGGAAGCTTACGGCAGCTGTGTTGTATGTGTTTAAAAATGCACCATAAGTAGTCGAAAATAAGGCGGATTTTGTTTTGTTGTTTTTTAGCTCAAAACTAAAAAAAATATAATAAAATTAATAAAATTTTAGCAAAATTCTTTTTAAATTCGATGGTTGATTGTGAAAGCCCTTTTATAAGGAAATATTATTAGCAATATATTTTAAGCCAAAAAAATAAAAATTATTAAAACTTTGTTTTTAAAATTTAGGTGCTATTATTTATAACTTCGCAATAAAAGTTGAAAAACAAAGAAATATTAGGTAATTTACCAACAGCAAAACATAGATATAAATTTCCAACTTTTAAATTTATATTGCTTTTTTTAGCAGTAGTTATAACCATTTTTTAGGCCGCCGAAATAAATGGCACCTTTCTTAATTTTGGCCACTTCAAAAATGAGTTTAAACCTCAGTTGAATAGTGTAATAATGCAATTAGAAATGTTTTCATTTTGCAGTGGAATTACAAAAGTAAGATATACGTTTGATTTTTATTTGAAATCTTGGCTCGACTGGAAGATCCAGGAAAAATTTATTAAAAAAAGTAGAAAAAAACGGCCGAAATTAAGTCTATAACCCTAATATAAAATTTATACGAAAAAAATTTCACTGAAAAAAATAAAGAGCGCATATCACGCGAGGAAATGGTCATTTTGAACGAATTTTAAATACCAAATTTTATGTTATAGATTAGAAATCTTCACAATTTAAAACCTCTGAAAGAGTTTTTTTTTTCAAATATAAATCTTTCCATAAGAAGCGAGTTTTTATTTACAAAACAAAACAATATTTTGGCTCTCCATCGACTAATACATATATTTTCAAAATAATATATTTTTAAACTAAACGATTTTTAGTTTTTAATCCAGATAAAAAATTTTAGAATTCAAAAGTTCAAAATTTGTTAAGGTAAAAATAGGTGTTATGTAAAAATAAAAAAAAATATTGATGTGGTTTTTTTAAGAATTTCCTAAAAAGAATTCTTAGATTTTCTGAGATTTTCTGATATA
>JASAMX010008205.1:0-14198 GCA_030248175.1 Microlaimidae sp. YZB2_3
TATGGTGCTGCTCCGTTCAGTTACGTATTGCTGGATATCAATGATAACCAGCTACACATTGCCGTACCCAGGGGGAACAGGGGAATAGTTTCCCCCTGCCGTTTTTGAAAAAGCACTAGATAGAATGCATTTTTTTATGAAAAAACAATTAATAAAATGCATTTTTTGTGAAAAAAAAAAACTAAATAAAATGCTGAAATAGTTTTCAAAAATTTCGCGCCTTGGTGCTTTTTTTTTAGTTGTTTATTTCTTCCAATCATTTTTTTTTAATTTAATATCAGAAGTTTTATCCCAAAAACTTAGGGTGTACACCCAAAAAAAAAAGAAAAAAAGTGAAAAAAGGGAAAAGGGAAAAAAGAGACAAAAACAAAGCGAAATTAAGGTAAAAATAGGTCAAAATTGGCTTAAAATGCATAATTGCTAAACCGGCAAAAATTTCGCGATAGATGGCGTCATTATGGGTCGAAAATGGCACCTCATAATTTTTGAGGTACTTTTTTGTTTTTTGGCGGGGAAAGCAATAAAATGGGGCAAATCCTTCAATAAAGCGGGGAAAGAGGCATTTGTAGACCGTACTTACATTTGAGAAATAGTACACTGGTCTTGAAATAAGAAATTTAATCTTGGGTCATATAAATAGTACAAAAAATATAGTTATTTATGTTTGGTGTCATGTCAAACATTTTTTGTCTCACATCTCAGCATTTTTCCTTTGTGATAACATTTCTAGTAATATAGCATGGGGCGTAGCCAGGGGGATGTCTAGGGGGTCTAGACCCCCCCTTTTGGGTCGCAAAAGGAAAGATTTGGGGTTAGACCTTTCCTTTCGGGTCGCCCAAGGATAAAAATTTGGGGGTCTAGGACACGCATTTTTTAAATTTTTCTCGCGCTCCGCTTTCGCTCAGCGCTCAATTGATTTGGATATAAGTTTCCACTCATACATGGGCACGGGCGGGTTGGGGGGGTTGACCCCCCAAATTAAGAAAAGGGGGTTAATCCCCCACTGAGAAGTTGGGGGGAGAAAAAGTTAACCCCCCAATTTCGGAAAAATGAAGAAAAAAATGTCTTTAAAATGACTGCTAACTGCCTTCAAACTTAAGTTTTGAGGTCAAAATGAATGTTTTAAGCAACAAAAAGCTCAAAAATCGAATAAAAAGGGCTTTTTGACCTAAAGTTAGCGTTTTTTTACCTATTTTTTTCCTTCAAAATTGAAAAACGATATGGGCAAAATGCACTCCAGAAAAAAAACGATATGGGCATTTTGTGTTTCTCGATTTGGACTAACCCCCCCCCCCTAATTTGGGGTTTAACCCCCCCCCCCACTCGGACCAACTTGCCCATGTACGCTTCCACTTCCAAATTTGTCTTACTTTGTTTCTAATCTCGGTACCTATGAATTTAATGTTTTAATTGGTTTTTTACTTCCAAATTTGTGTTACTTCGTTTCAAAATTACGTGACTACGCTGGACCCCCTCTGGTCATAGATGTTTGGTCGGGTCCGCTAGGGGGGGGTCCACCCCAGGGTGGAAGGCCAAAATTTTTTGAGGGGGTGCAGGGGGGGTCGGACCCCCCTGGCTTTTTGGGGGGTGACCCGGGTGCAAGATTTCAAATTTAGGGGGGGGGGGTCCAATTTTTCAGCAAAATTTTTAAACTCAATAATTTTAGTGTTTTTAGGTCTAATATTGAATTTTATGTATTAAAACAGCCTATTTAGGCCTAAAAAGTGTATTTAAACACTGTTTTTAACTAAAAACCTGTATTTTTGACAGTAAATAAAAAAATATACTTGCCGGATGGTCGGGAGGGGGGGGGGAGGGGGTCCAGCCTTCCAGGGGGGGGGTAGGTCGGACCACTCTGGAGCTGGGGGGGAGGGGGGGGGGCCCCCCTGTATTTTTAGGGGGGGGGTCCAAAATTTGGCTCAGGGGGGGTGCGCCCTCTGTCCCCCAAAATTCATATGCTTTAGAGTTTTATATAATGGGGGGGTTTTAAAATTTTTAAAGTTTATTGAGAGTAATCTTTTTAAAATTACTTCTCCTATTTCCCTTTAAATTTTTAATACCATTATATAAAAATCTAAAGCATAGATGTTTTTGGGGGGGGGACAGAGGGGTGCACCCCCCCCCCTAGAGCCAAAATTTTGGACCCCCCCCCCCCTGGAAAAAATCCAGGGGGGGCCCCCCTCCCCCCCAAGCTCAAGAAGCGGTCCGACCTACCCCCCCTGGAAGGCTGGACCCCCCTCCCCCCCCCCTCCCGACCAATTTGGAAGTATATTTTTTATTTTACTGTCAGAAACACAGGTTTTTAGTTAAAAACAGTGTTTAAATACACTTTTTAGGCCTAAATAGGCTGTTTTAATAAATAAAATTCAATATTAGACCTAAAAACACTTAAATTATTGAGTTAAAAAAATTTTGCTAAAAAATTGGACCCCTCTAATCCCCCCCCTCTAAATTTAAAATCTCGCACCCGGGGTAGACCCCCCTGAAAAGCCAGGGTGATCCGGAACCCTTTGGACCGCCCCCTAAAAAATTTTGGCCTTCCGCTTCCACCCGGGGTTGGACCCCCCCTAGCGGACCTGACCAAAAACACCTATGACCCAAATCTAAAGAGGGGTCCAGCTGTTTTTTCCGCGGTCCTATTACAAATTTTTACCTATACTATACAAAACAAAACAAAAAAAGAAAAAGAGTATAAACAGAGCCTAACACGAACGGAATGATTAAGATTACAAAACAAAGTAACACAAATTTGGAAGTGGAGACCAATTAAAACATTAAGAATTAGGTGGGTACAGCGCGGTCATACCAAGATTAGAAAACAAAGTAAGACAAATTTGGAAGTGGAAACATACATGGGCAAGTTGGTCCGGAGTGGGGGGGGGTTAAACCCCAAATTAGGGGGGGGGGTTAAAATCCGAGAAACGCAAAATGCCCATATCGTTTTTTTTCTGGAGTGCATTTTACCCATATCGTTTTTCAATTTTGAAGGAAAAAATAGGTAAAAAACGCTAACTTTAGGTCAAAAAGCCCTTTTTATTGCATTTTTGAGCTTTTTGTTGCTTAAAACATTCATTTTGACCTCAAAACTTAAGTTTGAAGGCAGTTAGCAGTCATTTTAAAGACATTTTTTTCTTCATTTTTCCGAAATTGGGGGGTTAACTTTTTCTCCCCCCAACTTCTCAGTGGGGGGGGGTTAAACCCCCCTTCTCAGAATTTGGGGGGGGTTAACCCCCCAACCCCCCCGTGCCCATGTATGAGTGGAAACTATAGAATCAATTGAGCGCTGAGCGAAGCGAAGCGCGAGAAAATTTTTAAAAAATGGTTGTTCTAGACCCCCAAATTTTTATCCTTGGCGACCCAAAGGAAGGTCTAACCCCAAATTTTTCCTTTTGCGACCCAAAAGGGGGGTCTAGACCCCCTAGACCCCCCTGGCTACGCCCATGCTATATTACTAGAAATGTTATCACAAAGGAAAAATGCTGAGTGTGAGACAAAAAATGCTTGACATGACACCAAACATAAATAACTATATTTTTGTACTATTTATATAACCCAAAATTAAATTTCTATTTCAAGACCATGTACTATTTCCAGACCGTAGTACGGTCTAGAAATGCCGCTTTCCCCGCTTTATTGAAGGATTTGCCCCATTTTATTGCTTTCCCCGCCCAAAAATGAAAAAGTACCTAAAAATTATGGTGCCATTTTCGACCCATAATGACGCCATCATCGCGAAATTTTTGCAGTTTTAGAAATTATGCATTTTAAGCCATTTTAGACCTATTTTTACCTTAATTTCGCTTTTTTTGTCCCTTTTTTCCCTTTTCCCTTTTTTTTTCATTTTTTTCTCTTTTTTTTGGGTATACACCCTAAGTTTTTGGAGTAAAACTTCTGATATTAAATTAAAAAAAATGATTGGAAGAAATAAACAACTAAAAAAGCGCACCAAAGGCGCGAAATTTTTGAAAACTATTTCAGCATTTTATTTAGTTTTTTTTTTCACAAAAAATGCATTTTATTCAGTGCTTGTTCAGAAAAAAATGCATTCTATCCAGTGCTTGTTCAAAAACGACAGGGGGAAACTATTCCCCTGTTCCCCCTGGGTACGGCAATGTGTAGCTGTGACTCATTTTATATCCTAACACACAAATAATCTAAACAAAATAAGTCAGAGTCAGGAGTCACGTTAATTTTATACTGATTTGTGACTCTTTGTGTCATAGAAATGACAAAATCCTTAGGTTACTTACCAGTTTACAAGAAGAAGCGTAGAAAAAAAAGCAATCTTGCTTGTTCTTAATCTTTTTTTTGGTTTTCCCTTTTGTGTGTGGCGCATTCGAAATGCTTTCAGTGTAGCTATCCTTAAATAAAATAAAGCGCATTTAAAAAATGTCCATTTTATATACACTGGATTTGTATTAAGTTAGCATTAACAGGGTTCGTTGAATCGCATATTGGCGAACAGGTGAACCAACGCCTTAGGTGACAAGACATAATGAAAATAGTTGTGTTCGATTTAAAGTAAAATCATAGATGTTTTTTGTGGGAGGGGGGAAGACGGGTCCACAACCCCCTCTCCTCCCTCCTAGAACCAAAATTTCGGACCCCCCTAGCAAAAATCCAGGGCCGCCCTTCTCCTCCCCCAAAAGCTCGACAGCGGTCTTGCCTGACCCCCCCCCCCCTGGCGAGGCTGACCCCACCCTCCCTCTATGCCGACCATTTTAGAAGTAACATTTTTTTATTTACTGTCAAAAACACGGTTTTTAATTAAAAACAGTGTTTAAATACACTTTTTAGGCCTAAATAGGCTGTTTTAGTATATAAATTTAGTATAGTAGACCTAAAAACACTTAAATTATTGATTTTAAAAAACTGTTAAAAAATCGGACCCCTCCCCTAAATTTAAAATCTCGCACCCGGGGTCGACCCCACCCCCCCCCTAAAACTCCAGCCCCCTGGACCCCCCTCTAAAAAATTTTGACCTTCCACCTGGGGGTGGACCCCCCTAGCAGACTTGACCAAAAACATCTATGAGTAAAAGTAAGGTAGAATAAAACACTTTTTCTTTTCTGCATTGCAACACGACAGATTGCATTATAATTCTGTAATGTGCAAAATTAAAATTAATTATCTTCAAAGCTCTTTTAAAATTTAAAGTTAATTAAGTTAGGTACCCTCAAGGCAAGAAGTCCTGTCATACCGGTAGCGCCTTTGTCTTTCACTTCCACTTCATTATTTTCAGGAGGTTGAACAGGAGTATGAATAACAATTAAAGGATCCTATAACAATTTATTATAATGTATTATTATTATTAATATAACTTTTAAACTTGAAGGCATCAGTGAGGGAGGATTGGTGGGAGTCAGTGACGTAGCCAGGATTTTATTTGGGGGGGGGGGGGGCTGGGAGGGGGCCTGGGGAGGGGGGGGGGAAATTGCCAATAAAGCGGCGCAATGCGTCTCCGCCTAGTGGCTTAGCGCCTCCCCCCGAACGGTGGACCCTTACGTTTTTTAAATTTTGGGAGAAAAATTTTTTTTTTTATATATAAATTAAGAAACATTTCTGATGAAACATTTCCATTCTAAAAGCATAAAAATACCCAAAAAACTAAAATTTTCCCACTTCACAGGAAGTGTACATTAATCATTTTGTTAGTTTTTTTTAATTTTATTGGATGGATTGTATTATTCAATACATAGCTAAGGCAGGCATGTGCTTTTGACTTAGATATTGAATGGCAATACTATATTGATGTTAAAACTCATATATTATAAGATATGTAGGTTTGATAATGGCTGTTTAAACCCCTTAACAATGGTTTTTACACTTGTGGGTAGGCCCTGACCCAGGGACGTAGCCAGGGGGGAGCGGGGGGGGGGCGGCCGCCCCCCCCCCGAAACGGTCGGACCGGAGGAAAAATAAGGATAGTGGTTGGGCGGGGGGGCGGCCCCTCCCCCCGAAATGGTCGCCCGATAGTAAAATTTGGAGGTTTTCAGAGGCTAAAATATTAAAATTTTCTAGCGTCTCGCTAATCGCTCGGCGCAAAACTTTAAAATAATTTTAGTACCCCAATGGACCCCCAAAAACCAAAAATTTGTTCCGCTTCGCTCAGCGGTCACTTTCTATAGTATACATACATATATATCTCGTTATTAATGTTCCCTGATGCTAATGTTATTTCAAAGTTAGTACAATAATTTTTATAAGTAATAAGTACTACACAGAAAAGAAAGTAACGTCTCTAACTTCCTTTTTTGTAAAATCCAGGCTCTGCCAATGTGTGCTTATGTAGCCAGGCTTCTTCATCTATGTCAGGGACGTAACTAGGGGGGGCGGCCGCCCCCCAACCAAAACGGTTGGACTTGGACAGGGGGAAAAATAAGGTTAGTGGTTGGACGGGGGGGGGGCGGCCGCTCCCACCCCCAAAATGGTCGCCAGATAGTAAAATTTGGGGGTTTTCAGAGGCTAAAAATTTAAAATTTTAAAGCGCCTCGCTAATTGCTCGGCGCCAAACTATAAAATAATTTTAGTACCCCACCAATTAATCCCCAAAAACCAAAAATTTTTTCTGCTTTGCTTCGCTCAGCGGTCACTTTCTATAGTATATATCTTGCCTAATGCTAATGTTATTTCAAAGTTAGAACAACATTTTTTATAAGTAATAAGTACTACGCCTAATGCTAATGTTATTTCAAAGTTAGAACAACATTTTTATAAGTAATAAGTACTACACAGAAAGAGTCATATTGGTTAATTTATGTACCTCCCCCTGCTAAATTTTCCAGCCGCCTATAGCATTGGCTTAGATTTTTTTCATATAGGTAGGCAGACCTGTGCACGGTCTGGAAATGCCCCCCATTTTATTGGAGGATTTGCCCCCCCCCGCCAAAAAATAAAAAAGTACCCTAAAATTATGACGCCATTTTTGACCTATGATGACGCCATCATCGCAATTTTTTTGCAGTTTTTAGCCTATTTCAATGTATTTTAAGCCATTTGAGACCTATTTTTACCTTATTTTCGCTTTTTTGTCCCTTTTTTCTCTTTTCCCTTCTTTTTTCTCTTTTCCCCCTGCTTGCCCCCCCCCCATTTCAAAAAAGTTGCCCCCCCGTTTAAACCCCAGGGGGGGCAGTGCACAGGTCTGGGTAGGTACCCTAAAAAACATGGAGTCAGGACAAGATGCTGCTCTCATGTGCTTTGGTTTACAATGTTGGTGTACCCAAGGGATCTGAAAGGTCTCTAAATTTCTTTTTTGTAAAATCAAGGCTCTGGCCTTGATGGGGCTCAGCCCCCCCCCCATCATTTCGGGAAGGGGGGAGGGCAGAGCCCCACCCGAAATTTTTTTTGTATTACAATCCGCCCCCCCCCCCAAAATGAAACTCTGGGTACGTCCCTGATCTATGTCTAGGTCTATTTTGTCATTTAATCTTGTTTGGGGGTGAGACTCAACAGCATATATTTGAAAGTAGTAGAATCAACAACTGTGTAAGGCAGCATTGTATAAGCAATCTATATATGAGCAATTAGCACTCCTGCCCTAGTATGTTGTTCTGTTTTTGAACCATCTTATAACAACACATAGCAGACTCAGGTGGTTGAATGACATCTTTGTTAGTGTCCAAATCTTGCTGACTAGGAAACTAAATTTTAAAGTTCCTTTTAAACTTGAAAATTGGGACAATGTGGTCACTCTAAAGCTTTAGCATTGGGATTTCTCTTGATGCCAACTGATTGATTAAGAGTGCTCTCCAACCTCTTGTCTGGCATTTGTTAGCTATACCTAAGCTTTAGCTGGCTGATATTGCCTCTCCTTTGATAACAATATCCAAGGGTGCAAGATTAAGCAATGCTTCCATAGCCGCTGTGGGTCTTGTTCTTATAGCCCCGGTTATACTAAGACATGCTTGGTCTTGTATTTGCACAAAAAAACTTCTAACAATGCCCAGTTCTAATCTAGGCCATCACACCACTGCTGCATATTTTAGCATGGGAATAATTACAATGGTATATATCCAATGCATATTTTTGTGTGTTATACCTCACCTTTTTCCTACAGTCCTGTGACATTGTCATGTGCCATAAGACCTTTTTGTTGCCGGTTCTGAGTATGCTGAATCCAAGACAATTTGTTGTCAAGGATATGTCCCAGATACTTCACTACTGATGCCAACTGTAATTATTGTGTACCAACTGATTTGTGCCATTGAAAATTTGGCACTTTTCTTTTGTGAGTAAAAAGTACCATCTCAGTTTTGTTAAGATTTACTGTGAGTCCTTGTTCTTCACATCATTTTTCTATATACCTGCACTAAAGCAGCCTAAGCTTTATCTGCCACTATATAATGTCCAGATATTTTTGTTGAACCAGTATGGTTACATCTTCTGAGTATCCCTAGATATGATGTCCAGTTTTACTAATTTTGTTGAAAAGGTTGTCCACTACAAAGCACAAAATGAACAAGAGTTGTATAAACTAAACTCATTGTTTGGCTGGCAAACAAAGTTCACATTATTGGGGTATCTTTGGATATGATGTCCAGTTTTACTAAATATGTTGAAAAGGCTATCTGCTACAAAGCTATTTACCACATTGGAGTTGTATATACTAAACTCTTTATTTGTTGAACCCTTTAAAACCTGGGGCAAAAAACACAAACAACAAAAAGCAAAATGTGAACTGTGTGGTACATAGCACCAAAAATTAAAAAAAAAAAAAAAAAAAAAGAAAAAAAAAAAAAACAATGGACACCCCAAATAAAACAAAACATAACAAAAAAAAAAGCCCCCCGGAGACCCATCTAGTTGAAATCAAGGCGTACGAAAGGAAGAATATAAAAGAAAACATCCAAAAAAAATTTTAGCCCTGGGAGACCGAAGGGAACCAAAAAAAGGCCCCTCCCCAATTCTGGATTACCCCCCTGGTGTTAGGTAAAAAACCCAACTATCAAGCCATATGTCACTATATAAAACCCATTATACCCATTTTATATATATCAAAAAAAAAAACAAAAAAAAACACCACCACCCGGGCCGTAGCCAGGATTTCACTTGCGGGGGGGGATTTTTTGGAAGGTGGTTTATAGGGGCCCACAAGGGGGGTCTGGGGGGGCGGGAGCCCCCCAGCGGGGTCAAGGGGCAGAGCCCCTTGTCAGGAGGGTCCGGGGGGCAGATTACCCCCCGGGGTGGAAAATTTTTTAATTTTAAGCTTTTAAAAGGCATCAGGAAACATAAATTTAAGTACTGAATCTTTATTTATTTTCAGTTGTTTTTTTTAAATAAATACAACAAAATAAAATAGTTTTAGGTATTTTATTACTATTTTAATAAAAAAGAACAAACGTTTTCTAAAAATAAAAAATCTTTATTTAATTTTAGTTAAGTTTTTATAGTAAATGCTTCAGTTATTAATATCCAAAATTTACTCTTCTTTTTGTGCTTGTTGCGAATTCCTTTACAATTTCTTCCACTGGGACCGGAACATCACGGTGAACAGACAGGCAGGCAACAGTGGCGTGCCCAGGATTTCATTTCAGGGGGGGCGGTCTGGAGGGGTACATACTAACTGTGAGGGGGATCTGGGGGGCTGCCGCCCCCCAGAAATGGGGGGTCTGGGGGGCGAGAGTCCCCCAGTGGGGTCAAGGGGCAGAGCCCCTTGTCAGGGGGTCCGGAGGGCAGAATGCCCCCCGGGGAAGAAAATTTTTAATTTAAGGTGCTAAAATACACTAGAAATTTTAATTCCAGATGATAATTAAAACAAAATTTAAGGTTTTTTATATTCCTATCCATTTAAAATATGTGTTTAAAACGTTAATAAAAGGTTAATAGTTTTTATTGTAGTTTTATTTAACATGTATGCCTTAACTATTGAGCGGCAAAATCGATTTAAAATTGAAAAACTGAGATAAATTGTCAATTTAAACTACCCGCGAAGCGGGGAAAATTTGGTTTTTTGACTATTAATATGCTTTTAGAAGGCATCAGGAAAGTTTCTGTATTAATATTTAAGAAAAAAAAATTTTCTCTCCCAAAATTCAAAAAACGTAAGGGTCCCCCCTTACGTAAAAATCCGGCTTCGCGGGATTTCGGGGGGGGGGGGGGCGGCCCCCCCCGCCCCCCCCCCCCCCCCCCCCCTGGGCACGCCACTGGCAGGCAAGGGCGGTAAACCTTTCCTGGGTCATGCAAGATCTTAAGTAAGTTTTAATTCGGCGCATAGCAGAAAAGGAGCGCTCTCCAGTTGCGGTTGTTATTGGAAGAGTGGCGAATACAATATTTTTAAACTCACTGTGACACTAATGTTTTGAATTATAAATAATTCCTTTTTTATAAATAAGAGCTTTTATGAACCTAAATCACTCTAAATAATGCATTTTAGATAGCTTTAATACATTACAGAGTGATTTGGAAAAAAAAAATTTTTTCTAAATTTTTAAAAAAACCAAAGGGGGGACCCTTACAAAATTTTTTGCCTTCCCAGAATTTGAGGGGGGATAAATCCCCCCAATCCCCCCCCCCTGGCTACGGACTTGACTATGTAAAAAACAATCAAAAACTTACAAAAACTGCATCTTCCATGGTAAGCAGCTGGAGCTTATTTTGTCCAAAAACTTGCTGCCATTCTGCATTTTCATACTGCAAATGAGAAGGAGAAAAAAGAATTGCTGCTGCCTTATTAGGATTAACTAAAAAACCTCTTTTCCGACTCCACATATTAAAATTGGCAACACATTTATTTGCTAGACTTTTTAGGTGTCTTGGATTGTTGGATGTCATATAATATTTTATATCGCCCATGTACATATCCATTATAGCACCACAAGGAAGATATTCTGGTAGTTTTAGTTCATTTACATACAGGTTAAATAAAACAGCACCAAGGGAATTGTCCTGTGGAAAGCCTGCTTTAATATATTCCTGTTTTATTGCATTAAAAGGCCGTTGGCTGAGCTTAAAGTGTGTTTGCGCTTGTCTTTCACTAAAATATGAATGGATCCATTGCATCATTCGCCCGCTAATGCCGATTTTTGCAAATCTATTTAAAGCTTGATGGTGTAAAACGGCATTATATATTTCTTCCATCTTAATCAAAATGAGCAAAGAGTGCTCTTCTTTATTAAAACCACTCTCAATAGCAGATTTGAGCATTTGTATAGAATCTTGTGTTTCACCAGGCAATCCCAATTCATATTGATAATTTCTATTTTTGGTTTTCACCAGCCAAAGGGTAATTCTACTAGACAAAATACAACCCAATAATTTTACCATATTGGACACTGGAAGCTTGGGAAGATTTCTATTTGATGATGCGGTGTCCTCCTCACCTTGATGTTCACCTTGATGTTCAGCTGTGTTTAACTTCCATATCATAGGTATATTACCTGAGCACCAAGTTTTGTTGAATAATTTACATAAACCACATATGGCATTCTCACCCAAATTAATGAGAAATTGAGAAAATATTCTGTCTGGTCCAACAAGTTCCTTGCAGTTCATTTTTGATAAAGCATCCTTGACTTCTTGAACAGTGATATCAGTATTAAACAGTGGCTCTGTATTGTCACTTTCAGAATACTTTATAATCCTTGTATTTAGTTTTACTTTCATTTTACCTACACTGCAATTTTGATGGCTTAAAATTTCATTTCCTTTAAAGAATGACTCAAGAAGGTTGGATTTCTGGTTTAGTTTTTTTACTTCACGTTCTTTCCATTGAAAAACAAATCTTTTTTCATGTTTTAAATAGAATGAAAGTTTTTTGTGTAAACTAAACATTTCTATGAAGTTTGAATTATTTTTTTTAGTTTCACGTTTCATTTTTTCATTTAAAACTAATTTCCTTTTTTTAAAATTTGCAATATTATATTCAGTTTTTCTTAATTTTTTTTCAGCTGGTGTTTTTGCTTTTTTTAGTAATTTAAAAGCTTTTCGTGATGCACACACAGCTTGTTTGATTTCTGGTGTCTCAATTCCCTTTTTTATTTGTTTTTTTTGGTTCATTTTAATTTGTTTTATTTTTGGTATACTCATCTTAGCTGCTTGAAGGATGGTTTTGTTTACTAAATTAACAGCATCCTTACAGGAAATAGTCTCAAAATTAATATTACCAATCTTTTCTGTGTGTTCCCTGTATTTTTTCCAATCAGCTTTCTTAAAGCACCAAGGCACTGTTTTAGCCCTGACAGGTTTTTCACCATTTGATTTTTGCTGCAAGTCAGTCTCTTTTTCTATAAGTACTTTTGACATTAACATAAAATGATCACTTTCTAGATGAGCGGGCATGCTGACTGAATGGACTATGAATGGAACAGATAAGCGAATGCTTATTATGTCAGGACGGGAAAATTTTTGTTTGGTAAAATCCATAAAACTTGGTTTGGGTTTGTTTTCAACACATATCTTAAAGTTTTTCTGTTTCAAATTTTTTGCTAACTCTTCTGCAGTTCTGTTTTTTTCAGCAGTGAGATCACCCCATGCCTTGTGACAGTAACTAATATCACCAAGGATAACCGAATTTGCAGGTAAATAGTTTATAAAATCAGGATTGATATCCTGATTATTTGTCTGAGATAAACAAATATTTATAAAAGTTATCCATTGCTTTTCCACATAAAGGTTGATGGCCTGAAATTCAGCAGCTTTTAGTTTCTCACTAACGTCAGGAGATAATTTTGATGGAGTGGTTTTTATACTATGATGAACTAACATCAGCAATCCACCACTTTTTAAATTTCTAGCATTTGGATTTTTTTGAAAAATCTTAAAACCAGCAAAAAGTTTTTTTAATTTAAAATCGACTGCGAACGTTTCTTGTATTGCAATTATATTTGGTTTTAATTCTTTTAACTTTTTTTTCAATTCAGAAGCTTTTTCTTGTAATCCTTTTGCATTCCAAGTTAAAACTTTAAGTTGTTGGTACTGTTGTGATTTTATCATTTTAAATTTACTGTTTAACTGTATTAATTGTGGAATTTTAAGTCTCTATTGTTCTGAATAATAACTGATTTGTTTCCTTCCATTCCAAAACTAAAAAACAGTTAGTAAGATTCTCATATGCGTTGGCTAATTTGTTGTGAAAAATTCGTTTAACAAAAAGTAATGAAAATATGATTTTAGGGAAATTTTGACCTGCAAAAAATTTTGAGCGTTAAAAAGTAATTTATTAAACTAATATTTAAGATAAAAACTCTTTTAAGGTACATTTTAAATTATTGAAGTAAAAATTTTGTGCAGTTTAATCAACTTTAAAAACCATTGTTTTTTTGGATTTCTAAGAGTCTGCTGGTTAAAATATACTTTTTTTAAAAACTTTGTATGGCAATCGTTTTTAAAAACTAACCAAAATTTTATAGTAAAAAATCAGGTTTTTAAACACCTAATGGTTTTAAAAACTCAAAGTATAAAATCATACTTAGTGTAAAAGGCTTTAAAAGCAAACTAAAACTAAGTTTTAATTAAACTTATTTTTCCTGAATCAAAAATCAAGCAAAATTGTATTATGATGGATTTTTTTAATAATGCTTTCTACAGGTTGTATTTAGCTTTTGGCTGGGGACTTTTACCCCGCAAA
Source organism: Microlaimidae sp. YZB2_3 (assembly GCA_030248175.1). Classification (NCBI taxonomy): domain Eukaryota; kingdom Metazoa; phylum Nematoda; class Chromadorea; order Desmodorida; family Microlaimidae; species Microlaimidae sp. YZB2_3. The sequence continues at coordinate 13,565 of JASAMX010008205.1, forward strand.
CCAAAACGCGCTGGTCCTGGTACCTGGCGGATCCTAGAGCAATTTCCTTTTAAGCTGACTGTGGGATAAAAGTAATGAAACTCAGCAAAACATTAGAAAACAGAGTTGCAAAAACGTTTCAGCTGGTGAGGGCCTTAGAAAACTAAAGGTGTACCCCATGGTTCACAAACAGATTCTTTTAGTTGATTTCAGCTTTTGGGTGGGTACTTTTATCTGGCATGCCAAAATGAGGCAAACGCTGGGTTCATTACTCCAATCCAAGAGTCATCCCTCAGATTACACCAACACTCATCCCTTCAAATGGGAATCCAACATCGCCAGATATCTCCCTCATCTCAGACTCACTCCTTACCTCCTCGGACTGGAAAATGGTTATCACATTGAGCTCCAATCACCTCCCAATCATCGTCAGCCTTCAAACTAATCAGACAATAGCACCTAAAACCAGGAAAACTTTCACCAACCTCAACAAAGCCAATTGGACCAACTACAAAAACAAAATAGAAACTAAATTACTTAATATCCCAGCTCCTACAGAAGTCAAAAAATATGAAAAAACGTTTAGAAATATATTAATCAAAGCTTCCTCACACAACATACCAGCCGGTCGTCACAACAATTTTCAAGCCAACCT
>JASAMX010008209.1:0-12787 GCA_030248175.1 Microlaimidae sp. YZB2_3
TTTACAGATTTTCTTTGTCGGTTATTTTTTACCAACTGCTATTCTACGACCAAAAATAGATTTTTGAATTTAAAAAAATAGTTTGCAATTTTTTTATTAATCGAGTTTTTTTTTAGGGAAATTGCGATATTTGTTTTCAAGTACTTTTGGCAATTCGACCTAAAACAAAATTATAAAAAGTTTTTAATATTCAAAAAACTGTAGATTACAAAAAAATCGATGTAACTGTGACTCTTTTTATCTTTAAGTGCACGAATACTATAATCTTAATGCGTCAGAGTCATGTTGATTTTATACTTATTAAGTTATTGTGACTCTTTATGTCCGAGTATCCACGAAATGGAATGTTTGCGACAACCGTCAAACCAATAAATATTTTAGCGGAGGATTGATTATGCAGTTTGCGTAAACCATAGCAAAACAAAATGGTATATTTTGATTTATTTAAAACCGAAAAAGAAATAAAATAGACGTTCAGCAATTAAAGCAAAAATATAAAACGTAATAACAAAAGAAGTTCATAGACTTCATAGATTTTTTTAGTCAGACACATTAATTGTTCTAACTAGAGCGCTTATAGGCAATTAAAATATAGCTGACCGCGATATTTGCGTTATTGAATCGACTATTTAACAACAAAAACGTTCAAAATTTTTCACTAAAGCGAATTAATAACAAAGATTGAAAATTGTATTTTAATAATTATATATCAAATTAGTAAATTTGGAATCTAAATGCAACTTTTTTAAGAGCTAAAGTTGGTTAATTTTTGTATATTTTGTGAAAAGGTGGAATTAAAAAAAATTCTGCGTTCTTATTTGTTTTAAAAAAAAAACACGTCATTACCGCACAATTTTAATTTGGTCCCCTTATGTCTGCATTCTAATTTTCAGCGTCAGCCAGATATAATTCAACAATAATGTGTCTGAACGTTCATAAACGCCTCTTAATTTTATTATACTTACAAAACTCACGATTTCTTTTTTATTAAAATTCAAATAATCATCAATTTTGTATGAAAATTAGAACAGAACAATTTTTCAAATCTGCAGGGTATTGTTTGGACATTTGAAAATAAAGCATTGCGCTAAGAATAATAATCAATTTCCAAAAGTAATCGATTGTTTAAAGAATGTCAGCGTATTTTCCATCGCTATTGCTTGACACATTATTTAGTTGTGCCATTTACATTTTTTTTTAGTTTACAACTTGCTAGCCCAATTGAGAATATTATCACGACTTATTATCATTGCTAATGAAATGGACCGCACTAGCGTAGTTTAGAAATTTTCGAACTTTCTTCCAAATTACCATTACTCTTTTTTTTGTGCGCGACCATGATATACATCGTTAGGGCACTGTTGACGGTATGATTGCAAACAATGGCGAAATTTTCCAGTATGGTATTTCTTTATCTGGATTTCCTTAGATGAGAAAAAATGTGAAATGTGTCATAGAAGACGTGAGAAACAGCTTAATGTTTTGACTTCCACATAGTAGCTAAACCACTTATCTTTTTAAGTAAAAAAATGCAATTTTAAACCGATCATCATCGCATAATTAATGTTTAAGTACAGTGCTCGGTGACAGATGAGCGAATTATTTACGATGACTTTATAAAAATCGTAAATTTGAACAGTCAACGGCTCTGCGTGGTCAAAAACTTTATTTGCAACCTATTTCAATTTTTTCTGAGATTTTGGGTAAAAAGCAATTTCGTCCGCAACGCTTAAGAGTTAACTGAATTGCAGATATTGTACAAATAGATACTTTCTCATATATAAACCACCAACCAAAATGTGATTTCTTTTCCATGTCTGAAATGCGATTATAATCAAAAAACGGGTAAACAGACGCTGATATAATAAATATATTTTTGTGGTATACTTTTATTAAAATAAAAAAAAGAAAATAATAACTTTCGTATTTAATTTTCTTTTAACTTGGCGGGCGGCTATTGCGACCGCTCGGTCACTTCTACAGTGCCGTTTAGAACCCAAATGCCATCAGGTAGCGGTAAATCCTAAAAACGAAAGTGTTTTGCAAAAACCCTTTAAAAACTTTATTTTAGAATAATTTAGCGTGTTCCAAAAAGTCTTAAAATTTTGAAATTACTTTGAAACTGCTAAATTAGCTCAATTTCGGTTCATAAATAAGCAAATTTTGATTTTAGAGAACTGCTAAACATTCTATATTTATAATTATTTGGAATAGATAAAATATTAATGAAATTAACAAAATCTTCTTAAAATGAAAATTAAGTGTTGTTTGTTTAATTTTTGTTTAAAATTATATTAATTATTTTTATTTCTGCGTATTTTTTGAAAAATAAAAACAATTCAATTTTGTTTATTGTATTATTTTAATAATTAATGTAAATGGAAAAAAATGAAAGTTATTACAAAAGAAAATTGCATACCGATTAATCTTTAAAAAAACACAGATATATTGCAGGGTCATTATTTTAAATTACTATCTGTTTACGGATTTTATGCAAAAACCTTGATTTGTTTTATTTGGCGCTTCCAGTCAGCCTTTGTGTTTAGAAAACTTTTACATGTGCAATATGTCTTTTTTGTTAGACGATAGTCAAAACCCTCTCATTTGAAAGGAAATTGTTTAGTGTTAAATATTTTCACAGAGTTATGACCTTATAGAATTATTTTTAGCCAATTGGGGCTTGAGAAAAAAATGGAGGAGATTTTTCATCTATTGGAGATCCAATTTTTTCCAAGCGCTAATTGGCTAAAAGTGATTCCAATAGCTCCTCCCACAACAATTCCCACAGAGCAAAACATATATGAAGTATCAAAAATACTATCACGATAGTCAAAACCGTCCTGTTTAAAAGGAAATTGTTCAGTGTTAAATATTTTCACAGAGTTATGACCTTATAGAATTATTTTTAGCCAATTAGGGCTTGAGAAAAAAATGTAGATTTTTCATCTATTGGAAATCCAATTTTTTTCCAAGCGCTAATTGGCTAAAAGTAATTCCAATAGCTCCTCCCACAACCATTCCTACAGAGCAAAACATATATGACGTGATCACGAATACTATATGACATTTTGGAGTCCTTAAAATCCTGACGTGATCTGCAAAATTAATCGCAGTGTAAAAAAGCAGCATTGAGTCTAAAGAAAGTCTCAAACACAGAGTTAAAAATCGTTGCGCGGGAAAACTAGCAGAAAATGGCGGAGTTTTATATGAAAAGTTGTGTAAAGGTGTGCATTGCGACTTTCTAACAAAATTTTGGTCACAAATTTAGTGCACAGTCGGACATTCTTGTTATTCTAATATATAAGATATCCCTAATTCTTTAAGTAAATTAAATTGACTACTAAAATTATAAGCAAATAAAATCTAGGTGACTTCGATAATTTCAATATTAAATCGACTATTTAACAACAAAACCATTCAAATTTTGTAAGAAAAGCGGCTTAATCATAAACATCAAAACCCGTATTTTAATAATTATTTATCAAATTTCTCTATTTGAAACCCAAATGCAAATTTTTTAAGGGTTTAGTTGATTAATTTGTGTGTATTTTGTAAAAAGGTGGAATTAAAAAAAAATTCTGCGTTCTTCTTTGTTTTTTTAAACGTCATAATCGCACAATTTTACATGGCCCCCTTATGTCTGCATACTAATTTTCCACGTTAGTCAGATATAATTTAACCATGAAAGCCAAACGAATCTGCAACCGTTTCCTCACGTGACTAATTTAGACACGCCCACATCATTTTCATGCGGAGAAATTTTTTCGTTTACACAAGATCAGCAGTTCTTGGAAAATTCAAAGCGTCAGTGCAAACTATAATTTATAAATCAAATGTCGTGCCAATTATAATTTATAAATCAAATGTCGTGCCAATTATAATTTATAAATCAAATGTTGAGGTTTCTCTTGATAGTTTTCACTGTAAAGCGTTTAGTAGTAAACCAATTGCAGAACATAGCAAAAATTACGTTTTTTTACTTATATAAAAATTATTTGTGAATTATTAGTATTATATTTTAGAATATCCAAACGACAAAAAATTCGACAAATTGACAAAAAGCGGGAAACAAACAATGTTTTTGTTTTTAATTTATGTGAATGGAATTTAAAAATTATAAAAAAATCTAAAAAAAATTATTAAAATGAAAAATTTAGCTTCATGAGGGTTCCATCTCCTACCTTCGTCAAAGTGACTACGCCTTAACCGATTGCGCCACGACACCATCGGATAAAGTTCAAAAACACATATATAAACAAAAACTATGTATTAAATCGAATCTAATTGGCTAATAAATTGACCTCAGATTCTCGTGATTTAAGTGGTTACTTAATAGGAGACATGTTTTAATCCAACAAAAAACTGTTGCAGCCACGTTGGGTTTACCTTTAGTAACATTTTACCCATTTTTATATTTTTAAAATGTGTACCATATTGTTCTTATTGTGATCAAAACGCGCACTGTTAGAGGTATCACGATAGTCAAAACCCTCCCATTTAAAAAGAAATCAGATATATTGACAAAAATAGTAACGTTACAAAAAGATCAGGTTCCGATATTCTATATGGGCAATTAATTAGATTTATGAGGATATGTTCAGATAAAAAATACTTTGATAATAAATGTAAAGACATATTTTTACAATATCTCTTGCTGGGTTATAATCATTCTGAAATTAAGGATACCTTTCTACGATTTTTCAAAAACTATAGGGCCTCTTTCATCAAATTTGAGATATATTGTAAAAAAGATGCTAACAAATTTGCTAATCTCTGCTTCAGCTAATAAATACAAAAAATAATTTATTACGTTCTTGGGGTATATGATTATTAGTTTCATCCTTAAAAACTTATTACTTAACACTAAACTCTCGCTTAAAATATTTATGCTCCACATATAACCAATGTTTTCTCTCTAAATTAATATATAAATAACTATAAGTTACTTAATTAAGTTCACTTAGGATAAAGGCATAATGTTGTGACTAATAATGGGTTTCTAAAATACTAATAAAACTAATCTTTTTGTATCATGTTGTAAAGGATTGGAGGAGAGAACCTCGCTGAGGAGTCGCGCTTTGCTCTAGTCTTGTATATAGTCTATACGAGTTTAAAGCGACGAAATAGACTATAACGATAAATTGCTACGTTTGGCATTATTGCTTCAATCTAAAAAATGTTAAACCAAAATTTTAAAAAACTTTTCTATCCCAAACTATACAGTATAACTATTTTTCAACACTAACATAATAACTTTATGTATTCAATTGTAGCAAATTATCATGTGTTCAATTATGTATACTAATGGAATGCTATAAATAACTATTAACACTAGAATAATTCTATTCTATAATGTTTTATTTGAATATATACTATAAATGATAACTCTCTTATTAAACGAAGTATCATATATACACTCTCTTGACACACTTTGTAGTTTTTACATTTTTAAAAAATTTTACATTGCCATAATAATCTTCATAAACCATAATAAACATTATATACTTACATGTCAACGTACCACTCAAGACATAAAATAAACATAAAAATACAAAATAATTTTACATCACATCACATGTGTGTTGATAAATATAAGTATATGTATATACATAGGTTACATATGGTTATTAGTCAATTTGTGTTTTTTTATTTCACTTAAAAACATATTTTTGTAAGTTAACCTACTTGGTTACTATATGTTTAGGCACTTACGTATGTATACATATTTTCATCATTAATAAATATTTCATTCTTTACAATTTTTATAACATCATCCCCTCTTCCTTTCTATTAACCATGTAAGCCAAACGAATCTGCAACCGTTTCCTCACGTGACTAATTTAGACACGCCCACATGCGGAGAAATTTTTTCGTTTACACAAGATCAGCAGTTCTTGGAAAATTCAAAGCGTCAGTGCAAACTATAATTTATAAATCAAATGTCGTGCCAATTATAATTTATAAATCAAATGTCGTGCCAATTATAATTTATAAATCAAATGTTGAGGTTTCTCTTGATAGTTTTCACTGTAAAGCGTCTAGTAGTAAACCAATCGCAGAACATAGCAAGAATTACGGTTTTTTACTTATATAAAAATTATTTGTGAATTATTACTATTATATTTTAGAATATCCAAACGACAAAAAATTCGACAAATTGACAAAAAGCAGGAAACAAACAATCTTTTTGTTTTTAATTTATGTGAATGGAATTTAAAAATTATAAAAAAATCAAAAAAAATTATTAAAATGAAAAATTTAGCTTCATGAGGGTTCCATCTCCTACCTTCGTCAAAGTGACTACGCCTTAACCGATTGCGCCACGACACCATCGGATAAAGTTAAAAAACACATATATAAACAAAAACTATGTATTAAATCGAATCTAATTGGCTAATAAAGTGACCTCAGATTCTCGTGATTTAAGTGGTTACTTAATAGGAGACATGTTTTAATCCAACAAAAAACTGTTGCAGCCACGTTGGGTTTACCTTTAGTAACATTTTACCCATTTCTATATTTTTAAAATGTGTACCATATTGTTCTTATTGTGATCAAAACGCGCACTGTTAGAGGTATCACGATAGTCAAAACCCTCCCATTTAAAAAGAAATTGTTTAGTGTTAAAAACCTTCACAAAGGTATGACCTTATAGAATCATTTTTAGCCAATTAGGACTTAGGAAAAAGTGGAGATCTTTCATCCATTAAAGATCCAATTTTTCCCAAGCGCTAATTTGCTAAAAGAGATTCTAAAAGCTCATCCCGCAACCATTCCCACAGAACAAAACATATATGACGTGATCACAAATATGAAATGACATTTTGAGGGTCTTTAAAATCCTGATGTGATCTATACAAGAAAAGCTCATTGGAACCAACTTACATATTTTTTTACTTATGGTTGAATTATATCTGGCTGACTTTTTAAGTTTGTATACGGACATGAGCGGACCAATTAAAACTTAAGGGTTATGACGTGTTTTATAAAAACCAATTACAACATATAATTTTTTCAATTCCCGGTTTTTTACCAAATATTAAGAAACTATGTAGTCAAGTTTACCCCCTAAAAATTGCAATTTTTGTCTCAAATTGAGTAATTTGATCAATAATTTTTAAAATATGGTATTTAATATTAATCTGTTTATATTTTGCTGAAAATTTTTATAGTTTTATTGTTGAATAGTCGATTCATTATTGCAAATCATTGAGGTCAGTTAGGTTTTATATGCCTACAAACACTAAATAAGTTGCAAAATTTTGATGCTATTGTTGCAATTAAATTAGGCGCAAATTTTTTTTTCTACTTTGTAAGCAATTAAAAAAGCATTTTTTAAAGTTTTCATTTAAATCAAACAAATTTCATTGTTTTTAAAGTACTCTGCGAAAAACTTGTTATTGCGTATCAGTTTTAAGTCAGAAGTTATTGCAATTTAAAGTTTTATAAAGCATTTGAAAATCCAACGTGGAATATATCCTGATTATGTGGGCGATAATTTTTTTTTACTATACATTATATTTACTTTTTTTAAAAATTGAATAGCGTAAATACAGGATGTAGATCTTGTTTTTTTAAATCTTGATTCTTGTTTTGATAGGCCTGTTTTGTTCAAAAATATTTTATTTACTATTTTGACGTTTGTACTTTTGTCAAATGACACAATAATCTGATGTTTTTTAATACTATTTAAATACTATTTAAAAATTATATCATAAATAGTGTTTTGAAATAAGCTTAAGATTAAAATTACATTGAATTTTTTAGTTTTGTACCATTTTTCTGTTATTTTTAATTTTTTGAAAAAATTTTTAGTGGAATTAACAAAAATAAGTCTATTTTAATCTAATTTTAAAATTTAAAAAAAAAAATTAAATAGTTTGAACAACTGAAAACAAACTGCTTTACGACTCGACATAATAAAGCCCTTTAGCCAGTATTAGCATGTAGCCCGTATTAGCCGTATCAGCCTAGTAAAATTTCCAAGTATATTTGGTTTGTATTTAATTTTGAAGTTTTTACGGCAGAACACATTAACAAAACGGTTTTCTGACTTATAGTCAGAAACTAACTGTCCATTGTATCATTGTCCATCTTCTAAAGTTATGTTTATGATGCATCAATAAAAGAACTCAAAACGCAGGGCTACATCGCCCTGTGGCATTTTGCTCCGGAACGAAATTGCCTAGTTAAGAAACATTAACTATTTAGATTTAACATTAATTCATTTTAATAAGCGAAAAGCGCAGAGCGTTTTTTACCTTATATTAAATCATCACAGCTACTAAACATTTAAACTTTTTAATGACGTATTCAGAAAAAAACAAAGATATTTTTGTAGCCACCGGAAATAGGATATATGGAAACACTAACCCATTAATTTCTGATACTAAAAATCTAAAGTTTTTGCTAAACATTTTGCCCGTTTTTCACATTTAAGCTTAATTTGCTTTTTATGTTACAATATTTCAGAAATGTGTTTGTATTTGTGTCTAAATTATCGGAAGTCTTTCTATTTTCTAATTATTGGAATGACGATGCTTCTATTAGGCTTTTACGGTAAAGTAAATTTATTAATAATTAAATAGTTACAACAAATTAAATAGTTACAACAAAAGTTACAAACAACAACAAAAAATAGAAATAACTTTTAAAATGCATAACTCAAACTAAACTTTATGGTACGGGATATTTATTTCGGAGCCTTAACCCATTCCCGTAATTGCTTTTTCCTCAGTTACAATTGTGAAATCGCAAGACCTATGCCGTACCTCCGTCATACATAATTTTATGCGTGAGTGAGCGAGCAAATTGAAATTGTTAAAGCTGTACGGTAGCAATATGCAGATTTTTCTCACGGATACAGTGTATTCCGTATTACTTATTACGTTTCATGTTGCAAACATTTTTATATTGCTACCGTTTTAATTTGCTGGCTCACTGGTAGGGATGCATTGAGCACCAGAATTTAATTGTGAGCTGAGCATTACTTAGTACTTACAATAAAATTAATTCTGAGCTTGAGCTTGAGTACTCACAATTAAATATATGTGAGTACCAATTAGAATAGAGCATTTGTAAACCTTGCCAATTTTCAAAATATGCTTACGTATAGCATGGATTTGAGGAGGATTGAATGGCGTAATCACAGAGGTGATTGACTGTAGTCCCCAGAAATGATGGCTATGGGTGGATAGAGTTCCCAAATGAAGTCAAGGGGCAAAACAGCAGCAATGGGTCTTTTAGGACGATTTGCGAGGGGCTAAATACTCCCCAGAGAAAAAAAATTTAATTTAAAACATAAAACGCCAAGACAAGCCCATAAAATACTGCGAAAAACTTGATTTCACATTATATGAGTTTCATATTAAATTAAGGTTTTTAATTAAAAAATAAAATGTAAAGCCTCTTGGCGTGTAAAATTGACTACAGGGGCCTATTTCATAAAGATTGCATGTAATTAATTTACCGCTGTAAATTAATGAACGCATATTTTTCTTTTGTATTTTTAATTAAAAAGTATATTAATAAAATTGTGTTTAGAATTTAAGAAATTACATCTCTGTAAATTCCGTAAATTCCACAGTTACGTACGTATTTTTTAATTAATAAAATAAAAAGAAATTAAATGCGTTTATTAATTTACAGTTACATAAATCTTTATGAAATAGGCCCCAGGTAATAATCATATTTCAACTATGAATGTTTTATTGAATAATTTTTACCAAACTACAGCAATAATATTTTTATTGATTTTATTGATTTATCAAATTTTATTGCAATTTTTTAGCCAGAAGAGTTAGTGATTGAAAAAACAAAATCTTTCAAGACTAATACTAAAGGTGATATACTTTTTTTTTAAATTTACATATAAAAAACGTTTTGTAAAAAGTATAATATTGAAATTGAAGACTGACACTTTTAATTAGTCAAATTAAACTTAAGATAAATGTTTATTTTTGCAGCAATTTAAATTATTTTAAAAAAAATGCTTAAAAAAAGAAAAAAAACGGCAATTTTTATGCAAGAAAAAACCTGATAAGAAGTAGAATTAAAAAAATTAAAATAAATGCTTGAACTAATCATATTTAAAGAATGACATTTTTATGAAGTTTTTATAGTATCTAATATGTCACATGAAAAAAAAAATGTTTAATTATTGATTTTTTTAATTTAAACTTCACAGGGTGAAATTGAGTATATTATTAACTTTTTTTTTAAATTTAGTTACTTTTTGCGCAAAAACGATGTGGAAAATAAGATAAAATATTAAAGGAGCCTGTCACAAAAATCAGATGTCTATAGACTAGTTCGGAATAAGGGTTTTTTAGTGTTAAGAAGAGGGTACAATAATTACTAGCGCCAATCATATGTAGAGGGAAAATTGCGAAACAGCGAGCGACTAGTACATTTTACGGTTTAAAATATTCCAAATATTTATTGGTTCAAAATCTCGACCCCTTTTCTTTAAAATTTCTTAAATACTTTTTAAATATTGCAAAAGCAAAAGCAGTTTTTAGGGATTTTTAGTTTTTTGCCGCTTCGTAGGTATGGCGCTGTTGGCGCGCTTGGTTTCCAGTTTTTTAATGTTTCAATTACAGAAAATGCTTAATTTAAAAGTTTGGAATGGACTTTTTAAAATTGATTTTAAATTTTGAATGGTTTTACTAGCAAAACAATAAAAAAAACGTATATAGGTTTAAAATTAGTTTAAAAGCACAAATTTTATCTTTATTTTTACTAATTCGAAATCACTGTTCAGGAAAATACTAGTTTAGTGGTGATTTTAAAGTATTGAGACATTTAATTAAAACACAAAAATTTATTTAGCACAAATTGATATATTACAGCACTTCAACGTAGTGAAACATATCATCGTGTAGCAATTTTTATGAAGTATAGGTTTGAACTTAAGAAACTAAGAAAGCTAAGATTTTTTAAAATTTTATTTTTTTCTTTTTGTACCTTCCCTCGCACAGTAAAAAACGCTTATTCCGAACTAGTTTATAACGTCGTCAATGGACTACTCCTTTAATACAAAACCTATCTACCTTGAATTTATTGTTTTGGCTTTTTCAGACCAATTCAACAACATTTATAAATTTCAATTTAATGGTTTAAAAAAAATAGAAAAATATATCCAGCGTTATAAGAATTTGATTTGATAGTGTTCCTAAGAATTATATCCGAACTAAGTAACCAATTTATGTGGAAATTCTATTAGTGCGTAAAATAAAAAAGAAATTTCCACTCATCAGCGTTATAGGAATATTCAAAATCATGGGTACCTCGTTCCCGGGATATAAGTACTTAAAGGAACACTATTATAAATCAAATTCTGTTCCTTTGTAAGTAATAATTATATCTTGCGAAAAAGCCAAACAATAAAACGAACGTTGTAACCATACATTTATGTGGAAATTCTATTAGTGTGTAAAAAATAAAAAAAGAAACATTTCCACTCATCATTGTTTTTTGTATGAATTGACATCATTTGATTTTTGTATAAAAATATTATCTTGTGCTATACAAAGTCTTGTAAAAATTTTTTCGTCAAAATATTTTAAAAGGTCAAAAATACGGCATTCGCTTTTACTATAGGCAAATAAAATCTAGCTGACTGCGATATTTACAGTATTGAATCGACTATTTAACAACAAAAACATTCAAAATTTTTCACCAAATCGGATTAATAAGAAAGATTAAAAACTGTATTTTACAATTATTTATCAAATTAATTAATTTAGAACCTAAATTCAAATTTTGTAAGGGCTAAAGTTGGTTGTTTTATGTATATTTTGTGAAAAGGTGGAATTAAAAAAAATTCTGCGTTCTTATTTGTTTTTAAAAAAATACATACGTCATTACCGCACAATTTTAATTGTTCCCCTCATGTTTGCATTTTAATTTTCAGCGTCAGCTAGATATAATTCAAACATAAGCAAATTTTAGTGCAAAAATTTATAAAAAAAACCAAAGTATTTTGATCTTCATTATAAAACTTTGATTAAAAAATTTTACAGTCTTTGTCGAGATATTAGTGTTTTAGCGAAGAGATTTTTACTTTAAATCGGTTGGCAAATTTTTGGCAGGAGAACAAATGCTGAATTTAGGTCTATTATGAATAATAATTATTTAAATGAAAAAGTTAATTTTACTATTTTAAAATGATTTGTTTCGACAGAGGTTTTAACAAAAAAAGTTAAAAAATATAATTTTATAAAATGCCTCTCATGTTCGTTGAATGTTGTTTTCGATTTCAACATTTCACAAACAGTGGGTAACAATCTCAGGTTTTTTCAAGCAAACACTAATATTTTGAGAAATAATTCATAGGCACCTTGCACTGAAACGCAGTTTATACATGAAGTATGCAATATACATAACTGTAACCATAATGGAAAATTACAGTACTCCTACTTATCTTTTCGTAGTATGCAGATCAACCGATAGAAAGGGCGCGAAATTGCCGTATCTCCTATTTATCTTTCGTAGTATGCAGATGAGGCGATAGAAAGCGCGCGAAATGTCGATCGGTTGGTCTGCATACTACAAAAGATAAGTAGGAATACGGTAGTTATCCATTATGGTGACACTTATGTATATTGCATACTTCACGTATAAACTGCGTTTCAGTGCAAGGTGCCTATTAAAATCAAAATGATTCAGGGTGTTAAAAAAAGTTAAAAATACGACGCCTGTTCTTTTTTTATATTTTTTATAACAAAACTTTTCGCAACAAAGTTGATATTTGGTAGCAGCATGATGAAGTTAAGTACAATACATA
>JASAMX010008211.1:0-21315 GCA_030248175.1 Microlaimidae sp. YZB2_3
GTATTGCTCTAATAAACTTTTAAAAAAATCGTTTTAAACCAGCGTTTAATCTTCATGAATGTACGGGACTAACCTGAAAAAGTTCTCAAAAATAAAATGAGAAACGGAGCGCTTTCACATTGGGCATATTATGTTAAAAGTAGAAAAAGGTGTGGGATAGGGAAAACCCATCGTTTTTTCCAGTTGATTACTGAATAACAAAATATGATAAGAATTTACTTAGTGAACCAACTAATCTAACCCATCTGTAATTTTTTTAATCGGATGCAAGGGCAATTATTGAGAAATTAATGCCAACAGCTATCTGAAAATCGTAAATTGCCAAATTTTAACTATAAACATACCTAACATATAGCAAAAATTTGGGTCGGCGCCGGTCGCCTAGGTGAAAACCTACCTAAAAATGACAGGGGAGAGGTTAGGTTAGGTATTGCTTAGTCTAGGTTTTGCTTAGGCTTAGACTTAGCTTAGATTACAAAGAATAATTCTTCTAAAATTTCGTTTTTTATATCTTTTTTATTGTTTACCCAAATTTTAATATTAACCCGTCGTTACTACGGCAAACTGAACTACTGTTGTTATATGTTACTTATTTCTCGTAGTTTATACGTCCCCGGTCGAATTAAATGAGTTATATATATATAGATCTACTGTGGCTCATTTTGCCGTAGTAACAACGATAATTAGTCCAGGGTATAATGAATATTAACTATTCCAAGTCATCCCCAGACACCGTAGTTAATGGGTCGTTGTATTTTCTTTGTACCCGTTTTTCGGGCAGGTTATGGCCCTTTTTTTCCCCATTGTGAAATCAATTTGCTATGAAATAACTGCAACGTATTTGCCGGAAATTTAAACAACAATTTTAAAATAATTTCAAAGTAATTGTTTTTAATTTCTAACTTAACATTTTCGCGCAAATTAAACTTTTTTTATATTTAATTTTGTTCGTAGGCCTCAATTTTTTAGATAAAACTGCGAAATTTTTTAAATTTCCAAATATAATTTCCAAGTTTCAACGGTACTAGAATGAAATGATTCCTACTCAGAGGCATTGTTTCGCTGGCGGTACCTAGATCTAAATCCCCTATTTGTAATTATAAGAATTAGAGCCGCACCATCTCGTAAAAATTCTTAATTTCTACTCAAAAAGTGCGTAGAATTTGGCGCAACATTATTCATCTCGTTGCCGGAAGGTTTTTCTCATTCTAGGCCAAAATGACTGTTTTGTTCATATTATTATTTGAAAATTTAAAACTGATAGCAAACATACTACGGGGTCATAAAACACGATTTAGCATTATCTAATTAGTTTGACAAATCTTTATAGGAATAAATAATTAAGATAAAAGCGTCTGGGAATAATAGCTCTGAAATTAAGATTCACCCACTGTCTTCCTCACTAAACTCCATGAGCACCCCCGTCTCACGCTGACCCCATAAAAATTTCAAAATGTGGGAAATTCTATTTATGGGCGGACAATTCTTATACCAGGGGTGAGGACCTCCTAGAAATGTGAGGACGCGAATTGTTCATTTTTTAAAATTTTTGCGATTATAAATTTGAAAAAAAACAAATTAGAACGTAGAATTTTTCTAATTACCGCGTTTTCACAAAATATATTAAAATTATTTATTTACTCGTTAATCTCCTTCTCCATCTAAAAATTAAATAATTTGATAAATAAGTGTCAAAACTAAAATACATTGTGTGTAAAACATTTATCATTTAGCTAAATCTGCTAAAAGCTGACTGCTTATGTGATCTATGTGTTTTTTGCATTACATAAAACCACAATGAAAAACCACCTAAAACAGAAAAAAAAAAGCCAAAAAAACCCAAACACTAGTCACAATCATTAGAGTGCAATTCGATTAATAATATAAAAGCACGAAAGATGATAAAAAAGAAAACACAATTTTCCGAAAAAGCCTAATAAAACATTTTTAACCTACAATTTTCAAGTCATTTTCAACTGCATAAAAAATTGTGTCCACGATATTCACGTTCACATTCACGCACAATTTGACGTTCACGATGGGATTTTAGGTGATGTTCAGTTTTAAATATTCGAAATTGCGAGGGGCCGGTTCACCGGGAGTGGCACGTGGACACAGATATACTCTCACAGCGCAGCAAGAATGTGTACGACTAAACGCGCGTTCACGATCACCTGCGAGCAACTCCCGACTCCGGGTGCGCACCTTTTAGCGCCACGAAAAAGGGATTTCATTCATTTGCTTCATCGGGTTCAATTTCAAAAGCTTGAATTGAAAAAGTGATTGATTAGCTTGTTAAAACATATTACGCTACGTTTTTGGTCTCAAAATCCAGACGCCTTCGCCGGGTTGAAGTTAAATTTAAAATAAATTATTTTAAATTTAAATTATTTCCTATCGTAAAAACCTACTATACTAAAAAATAACAATTTTGTGTCTACAAATATATGTCCATGCGTTATATTTAAATGGTCTAAATGTTAACCTAAAAACATGTTTATCACTTGTAGATTCGTTCCAAACAGAATTTATTTTCAAAAACGCGGCAAAAATTTTTACCTGAAAAAAATTAGCCGAAATTGCGAAACGTTTTTCCTAATTGCAAAACTGCTGACATTTGAAGGTTAAACTAGCACATTATTTTTTTAGCTGGGATTTCACCTTTTGTTATTTTTAAATGTTATAATAATACTAAAAGGTAAACTTACTGCAGGTTGTTCGTTGGATTGAAAAATGTCCCCCATTATGTAACGATTCAAAATCATGATAATCTGAACGTCAATTTATCAGCCACTTAGATTCGATTCAATACGAAGTTATTTGTCTGGATAAAATAACTAAGTTTCGTAGTTCAGTGATTTTGAATGGTTACTTAATGGGGGCATTTTTTAATCCAACGAACAACTGTTGCAGCTACGTTAGGTTTATCTTAAATTTATGAATTTATTATCTTTTTACTCGTCTAGTTTTGTCTTGGGTGCCTTCGCCTTGTGTAAAAATGTGTGTAAGTTTTTTTCCTCAAAATTGACAACGGATTATAGCGTGGGTTTTATAGTAGGCGGCGAACCAATGCTCACATGCTTACAATCACTTTATCAAATATTTCACCGCTTTGGACCGTCTTTGTATTACATAATTTCTTAAAGGAAACCGCTGTTTGATTTGTTGTCGTCATTATATTTTAGCTAAAACCGTAAATATAGATTTAAAGTAAATTGTCGAATTTTGACAGCGAGAGGTATAACAAGATAAATTCATAAATTTAAGATAAACCTAACGTAGCTGCAACAGTTGTTCGTTGGATTAAAAAATGCCCCCCATTAAGTAACCATTCAAATCACGAGAATCTGACGAAACTTTTTTCAGACAAATACTCCGTATTAAATCGAATCTAACTGGCTGATAAAGTGACGTCAGATTCTCGTGATTTGAGTGGTTACTTAATGGGGGACATTTTTTAATCCAACGAACAACTGTTGCAGCCACGTTGAGTTTACCTTTAGTTGCTCTATTAGGACATTAAAAATAACAAAAAAGGTGAAATCCCACTGAATCACGATGTGCTAATTTAGCCTTTTCAAATGTTGGCAGTTTTGCCCCAACATTAAAACGTTTCGGCAAACGGGCTAAAATCTTTTTCAGGGTAAAAAAGTTTTGGCCGTTTTGATAATCAGTAAAATTCTGTTTGGAACGAATCTACAAGTGATAAACATGTTTTTAGGTTAACATTTAGATTTTATTTTGATCCTCTGATAAGACCATTTTACAATGCAACACCATGTATGGACATCTACTATATTAGACACAAAATTGTTATTTTTTAATTAGCTAGTAATAGTTGCTCTGGTTTTGCGATAGGGAATAATTTAAATTTAAAATAATTTATTTTAAATTTAACTTCAACCCGCGAACATTAAACACGTCTGGATTTTAAGGACCCCCAAAATCTCATATAGTATTCGTTATCACGTCATATGTTTTAATTTGTGGGGATGGTTCTGAGAGGAGCTAATAGAATCACTTTTAGCCAATTAGAGCTTGGGAAAAAATTAATCTCCAATGAATAAAAGCAAGAATGAATGAATGAATCCTTTTTCATAAGCACTAAAGGCCGGTTCACACCGGAGTGGGAGCTGCTAGTTGATAGTGAACGCGCGCGTTTACATCATTACACCCTCATTGTTGCTGCGCTGTAAACTGTGTGCGCTGTGCGTCGCTGTGTCAGCTGCCACTCCGGTGTGAACCGGCCCTAATTGGCTAGAGAATATTAAAACTGAACAATTTCGCCGTTTAAACGGGAGGTATCGTGAACGTCAACTATCGTGAATGTGAACGTGAATATCGTGAACAGCAAGATTTTTATAGTTTTTGTCTATAATTGACTTGAAAATGACTTGACTTTAACTTGAAAATTAGTTCTTAGGGTTGAATCTTATACCATTTTCGGAAAAGTATGTTTTCTTTATCATCTTTCGTGCTTTGTGGGTATAATCAAATTGCACTCTGATGATTATGAGCACTATTGTTTGGGCTTCGTGTGCATTTTTTTTGCATTATTTTTCTGTTTTAGGTGAGCATTGTAGTTTTATGTAATGCCGAATGCTGAAACAAAACACATGAATCACATAAGCAGTCAGCTTTTAGCAGATTTAGGCTAAATGATAAATGTTTTACACACAATGTATTTATTTTAACACTTATTTATCAAATTATTTAATTTTAAATAGAACTATCAATTTTTTAACGACTAAAATAATTTTAATATATTTTGTGAAAAAGCGGATTAAAAAAAATTCTGCGTTCTAATTTGTTTTTTCAATTTATAATCGCAAAATTTTAATTGGACAACTCACGTCCTCCATACATTTCTAGGAGGTCACCCTGATATAATTATACCACCATAATAAATTTCCCACATTTTTAACTTATGGGTGGCGTGGAAGCATGACGGGGCGATTTATACTCATGGAGTTTATAAGAGAACATGGGTGAATCTTAAAATTCAGAGCCTTCTTCTTATTATTCTAACGCTTTTATCTTTAAAATTATATTCCCATTTAACTACAACTCTAGAGGATTCAAACTTTAATTCATAATGCTAAAATGTTTGTACATCTTTTTTATGACCCATCTTTTCCAATTATGTTTTAATTATCGGTTTAAAATTCAAAATAATAATATCGAAAAATCAGACAAAAAACATCGTTTGACTGCTAAATAAAAACCTTCCGGCAACAATGAATAATGTTGCGCCAAGGTCTACGCACTTTGAGTAAAATTAATTTTTTACAATTATGGTGGTTCTAATTCTTATAATTACAAATAGATTTGGGTCCGCGGTCCCGCCACGAAACAAAATGCCTCTCAGATTAGATACATTTCATTCTAGTATCGTTGAAACTTGGAAATACTATATTTGGAAATTTATTTCTAAAATTTCGCTAGTTTTATCTAAAAAATTAAGGCATTTACCGAACAAATTTAAATATAAAAAAAAGTTTAATTACGCAAAAAATAGCTTTAAGCAATGGTCAAAATTAAAAACAATTACTTTGAAATTATTTTAAAATTGTTGTTAAATTTCCGGCAAACATTAGTTATTTCATAGCAATTATGATTTCACAATGGGACCACCGAGAAAAGGGCCATAACCTGCCCCGAAAACGGTAAAGAAAATCAACGACCCCCTAATTAACTACGGTGTATTCTGGGGATGACTTGGAATAAGTTAATCCGGGCAAATTACAGTAGATTTCCGTATACCCTGGACTAAGTATCGTTGTTACTACGGCAAAATGAGCCACAGTTCGTAAAAAATATGTGTGCCTGTGACTCATTTTAAATTTAAAACAGGACCCTATAAACTACGGAATGAGTCACAGTGACGTGTATTTTATAACGACAGTGGCTCATTTTGCCGTAGTAACGACGGTATGTTAAAATTTCATTAAACGATAAAAAAGATATAAAAAACAAAATTTAGAAGAATTATTTGTAATCTAAGCTAAGCCTAAGCCTAAGCAAAACCTAAGCTAAGCAATACCTAACCTAACCTCTCCCCTGTCATTTTTTAGGTAGGTTTTGGCCTTCGGCGACCGGCGCCGACCCAAATTTTTGCTATATGTTAGGTATGTTTATAGTTAAAATTTGGCAATTTTACGATTTTCAGATAGCTGTTGGGCGTGATTTATTCAATAATTGCCCTTGCATCCGATTAAAAAAAATTACAGATGGGTTAGATTAGTTGGTTCACTAAGTAAATTCTTATCATATTTTGTTATTCAGTAATCAACTGGAAAAAACAGATAGGATTTCCCTATATCCCACACCTTTTTTCTCTTAACATAATATGCCCAATGTGAAAGCGCTCCGTTTCTCATTTTATTTTTAGAGAACTTTTCAGGGTTAGTCCCGTACATTCATGAAGATTAAACGCTGGTTTAAAACGATTTTTTTAAAAGTTTATTAGTTTATTTTTTATTCAAAATTTTTTTTATACAATCACACTGACAAAGACTTATTTTCTGGCTTATTTTCAAGACAATTTGAGTACTAAAATTTTTCTTAAAGCATTACAATTTAAGATATCAATATTTAAAGAATAGATAATTTCTATAAAGTTAATTTGTGCAAAGTTGAAGACAAAGTTTTACCTATAACGATTGAGGTTTTCCGAGCTTGTTTTGTTTATTATAGAGTTATAAAAGTTGAAATAGCTAGATTTTGTATCGACAATTAGTTTACCATTCAGTTTGTATAGGTTCGTTTGGTTATGTTTGAATAAATATTTTTAACGCGGAATAACGAGAAACAGTTTTTTTGTTTTTTACATACTGTCTCAAACTCTCCCGGTAAAGTGATTAAACGCATGAAAAGGGATTGTAAAACTAAAGAATCTTAGAGACTGTGGTACATATAGCTTAATAGCTAAAATTTTTCCGAAAAACAAACCCTTTATTGCCAGGACTGTTGTGCATTGGGACCGTTGTGTAGCACCTGCATTTTTTGAGAACGTCGTGTTTCAAACTCGGGATTTTATATTAAAGAATTCCAATGATCTTCGCGGCTCAAACAAGTCACTGTTTTTATATACAAAAATTAAAATTTAAAAAAAAAATTAAAATTTTGAAATTAAAAACATTCTAAAATTTTTTTATTTACCTCAATAACTCAACAATTTTTTGCTAGACTCAAAGTGAAAATGTAAAAAACTAATAAGTTTGCGAAAAAAATTACTAATACCGGAAGTTCCGCGGTGATTTGACATTATACAAGTTGAAAAAGCATCCCTAGAGGCTTTTTATTTAGAGGAACATTAGAAAAATATATATTTTTTATTCAAATAATAACGAACGAATCTCCAATAATAAGAATATTTTATCTCCAACGAATCTTTAATTAATTATAACAAAAATTGAATAGTATTATTTAGGAAAATTCTATAATAACAAAAAAGAAATCAGCAAAAAAAGTTTGCTTGTCTGTGTTTGCTTCTTTAACTTCTCCCCGACCAACAAACGGATTAAGCTTAATGAGATATCATGAAAAGGTTTATAGGTTGGGGAGTTTTGTAAGCGGTTGAATTTTTGCAAAATTTAACACAGTCATTTTTATGCTTGATTGCGCATTTTTACTGAAATTGGAATTTCGGTATTAAAAATTTTTTGTTTATAAAATTTGGTTTAATTTATTAGAAAAAGTTTTTAGTCAATAGAGAGCCAGAATATCGGGTTTTTTCTGCAAAGATTAACATGGACATTATTATGTTGGACAAAGTTTTGTTACTGAAGACGAAATGAACCTTTTTTCGCAACTACAAAACGGATTGGGCTAAATAAATTTGTATTGAGAAGCTTGTACTTTTCAGAATGTCGTAAGGGAGTTTATTTTTTAAAAAAATCACTTTGCTGAACAATGCATTTTCACTAAAAAGGGCAGGTAGCCTTCTTTTCAAACGCAAAACGGATAAAATAAAATGAGGTATTATTGAGAGGTTTATAGTCCGAAAATGTCGTAGAGTTGAAATTTTTTTAAAAAATTTACCAAGAAAATCTTTATGCAGGAAGACGCATTTTCACCAATCGTGAGTTACAAAATAAAAAAAGTCACAGCTACGAATATTTTAAGACAATTATGATTTTTTTATTTCTATCGTAAATGTGCGGCAAGGAAAAAGGGTCTATTAAATTTTGCAAAAAACTATAGGAAAATGTCCCGGGCGCTATTTCTGCTTCAATTGCGATTATTCGTCCAATTTTGTTGACAGGACGATATTGTTTCAACTATTATCAAAAATTATATATTTGCTATTATTATTGGCAGTTAGAGACAAGGTAAAGTTGGACTGAAAACCATTTTACCGAGAAAATATTGGTTTCTAGTTAGAAAATAGAAATAAACCATTCAAAAGGCGGAGCTTTTGAACCACCGATTGAGGGTGCTAGAAAATTGGCTCATTTTTAAAACACAAAAAAACTAGCGCAAAAGTAACTGAATAAATGTTGAATAAAGTGTTTTTGCACAGTTTTTTATTCGTGTTATTCTGTATTCTCAACATTTTTATAGAAAAAGTGATTTTTTTGGTGATTTTCTGGATTTTTACTTTGTGTTAAAACTGCATCAACTTTAGAACGAAGCAATATATAATCTTAAAATAACTTCTATTTAAGGCTTAAAATTGTAATTTTCATGTTTTGATATTTTCTTCAAAAGCACTTTGCAATGCGTTTAACTAACTTCCCAGTTTAGGATTTCGTTAATTTCGGTCACCTTAAAATTCACGTGAAAAACCTATTTAACACTATTTTCACCATTTGTAGGGGTGGGGTTACATAATCCATAATTTACCAGGTTATATTAACTTATGAATAGACCGAAAGGAATTTGGAATTCCTCAAAAATAGAAGAAACAAATTAAAAATATCAGGTTATTTTCTTTGCGGAGGGATGTAGTCATATAGTGAAAATAGTAAATATCAATGTCAATGGGATTTCGCCACCCCACCACTTACCACGATATAGAGTACCAGTATTTCAAAAAGTTGTGTAAAGTAAGTTAAAATACATTAAAAATGTCAGGTTATTTCCCAAGGCGGAGGGATGCACTTATAAGAATTACGTAGTGAACATCTCTGGGGATTGGAGTAATCCAATTCCTTATTGAATAGGTTTGAACTATCAATAAAACGGTATAGGAATTTCTTAAAGGTTATTAAAATGCAGTAAAAAAAGTCAGCTTATTTTCTTGGCAGAGGGATGCAGTCAGATATGAAACATCAGAGATAGGCAAGTGTTGATGTGGACCTTTACCTCTTCGTAACTTTTGTCACGACTTGTTTATCCATAATCGGATTACGTACGGCGGTTTTTGTTTACTACCCTTATTTTTTTTTAAATCTTTTTTTAAAAATTACCTGTAAATATAAAAAAACATGGTGGATTTTTCAATATATGAAATCTCTATTTAAGCCGTTTTGTAGCTTATTTTCTACTGCATACATATATTAGCCTATTTTTTTATTTTAAAATCTCTCCGTCATCTTCTTTTAAAAAAAAAAAACTTGTCTCCGTTAATTTGCGCAGTTTCGAGTGATCTGCAGGTTAACTGCAAAGGCCGCTATAACAGATATGGTAAAAAAAGAAGAATTAGAGAAAGAAAACGAAAAGCTTTAACAAAAAATTGACCAATTAGAAGCTGAAAAAATTGCCTGGCAAAACGAAAAAAAAGATTTATTTGCTAGAGTTAGCCAGTTAGAAGCAAACCAAAAGCTTAACAAGGAAGTTATTGCCGAGATCTGTAGTCGGGTTGTTGAAAGTCTCATGCCAATGCTGCAGAATCAATTTGAAAAAAATGGAAGCGATTCGCGAACACTCATCCGTCGTGGTTGTTTCTGGGCTAAAGGAGTCGGGGAACGTCGATGAGGAGAAAAAGATATCGATCTATAAACGCTTATATAAACGCTTATGTACTCCTGGAAACGCTTATTGAAAGCAAAGAAAAAGTTGTGATTTATAAACACTTTCGGATAGGAAAGGTGATTCCAAAGTTTCCGAAATTGTTAAAAGTAAGAGTAGCCTCCAAAAAAATCTGAAATAATATCATCCGGTCTGGAGGTAACCTAAAAAACAAATACAATGGCGTCTTCGACGGACCGTCCCTAACAGATGAACAGCGCGAAGTTCAGAAAGCGATGCTGAATAAAAAAAGCTTTAACAGAGAGCAGTAGGAGGCGAATTATATTACGTGACAATAAAAATGGTAATCGATATATTATTTATAAGCTTTTAAGAAGCATTCAAA
This sequence comes from Microlaimidae sp. YZB2_3, assembly GCA_030248175.1. Classification (NCBI taxonomy): domain Eukaryota; kingdom Metazoa; phylum Nematoda; class Chromadorea; order Desmodorida; family Microlaimidae; species Microlaimidae sp. YZB2_3. The sequence continues at coordinate 10,301 of JASAMX010008211.1, forward strand.
AATTGGGTCTTTAAGATTAAAAAATTCAAACATTGTTGCAATTCAGCTCCTCTTGGAAGCTTTTGCTTAGAATGTGTTCATTTTTTTTTTCAAGTTTTTTTATAATACATGCGTTAGTTCATGTATAATGCAAAATAATTTTTTTATTCTAACTTATTAGAAAATTCAATTAAGCGAATGAGTAAATGAGTATAACGTTTTTTAAGAATTTCCTGCCACAAAACTTGTTAGGTAGGATTTTTTAAGTTTAGAGGTAAAAAAACGCATAAATTTTAATTTTTACCAAAAAGCGTCAACATATATAAATTAAAAACGCTAGATTACAATAAAAAAAGCTGGTCTGTGTGGTTTAAAATCACTGTAAATCTTGCAAAACAAATTCTAAATAAAATTAAGATTATTTCCCACAAAAGATTTTTAAATGTAGTATTATTGAAATGAAATCAAAGTGTGGACTTAAAATCATAATTTGTTAAAGGAGGAAACCTAATAGATTTTAAACCATAAAAATGTTTGTAATTTTCTTTAAAAAGGATGAAAATAGCCACTTCCACCTCTGGACCTAAGATTTTGTGCTATAATTTCAAAAATATATATGCTGTGTGACATATTAATACATATTAAAAAAGTTTTATTTTAAAAACCATATTTGCTCCAAATTGTTGAAGCACAGAATTATGCCACAATAATCAAAATGAATCACAATAAGCATTTAACATAAAGACCAATAGCTTTTATATCATAATTAAACATAATGATAAAAATTAAGCTGTTATATAGTTATTTATGATTACAATCGAAGCCTTTTAATCGAAACAAAGAAAATTTACATAGTATGGCTTACCACGTATACTTGCTTTTCGCTTGTGTTTAATAGTAAAGGATCGCGGGATAGGTCTAATTTCTTTACGAATAAAAACAACAAATAAAAACACAAACGAATAAAAGAAAAGGAAATACCGTTTATGCGAGCGGCAAGCGTGGGTGACTGACAGTTTATAGTTCCCTAATAATTGGGAACTGGCAATTTAAACATCAGATTTTTTTATTTCGCCATTTTTCATAGTTTTTTCAATAAACTTCTTCCATCTTTAGAACCGTTATCGTATTAATTTTTTCAAAATCCGTAGGAGGATAGCTAAAAAAAAACTTCTGTTTTTAGCTTTAAAAGTGGCAACGTATAGTGAGTATAGTTTTCGAAAGTATTCAATTTCTGATGGCGTATTTTAACGGCTAATATATGTGACGCTTTAAAAATGCAAGGTGGGCAATTAAGCGCCGTGGTTTATTACGTTCTTTAGACCCTATCAGAAATCACTTATAGGGCGGTAGAAACCCACGGAAACGCAGGCAATTTAAGAATCTTCAGCTTTTTGCTTCCAATTAATTTATAAAATTTATAAAACCGAGTGATAGGACCGCCTAATCCTATGTATAAAAAACAAAAAAAAAGCTAACTTAACTACAGTGTAAACTTACAAAATCAAAAGCCGCTATAAAAAGTCTACAGTTTTTAAATTAAATTGTTGTTTTTGTGATTAATTTCTTTTTACTTCGACCTAAATAGGGAGCTCAATATTTTTACGCTTAGTTTTATCAAAAATACACAACAAAGAATGTATTACTAAAGCCATACATTTTTTACTGCTATTTGTTTAGAAAAAACAGGTTAAGCCCTGTTCACACTAAAATGGCAATACCATCGGCGATAGTTTTGACTTGAGATAGCTATCACCGGTGGCATTGCCACCACTAGGTTCACACTGGGGTGGCATTGCCACAATTGAAAAAAAAAGTATTTATTTCGCATAAAGAAGGATAGCGAAGCCGATTTTTTTAGCACTAACTGCGCAACCAAATACTACATATATAACAATATTAACAAGCAATATTATAAAAATGCAGCGTGTCTTAGTCGGGATTCAATCCAGACACTTTTAAAATATGCAAGGTGTGATATCTGCCACTGCGCCACAACTTTGTGGCGACCCGCAGTAGAAGCTAAAATAATCAGGCGCTGAAAAATTTAGACAGCCAAATTTATTTAAAAATTTGTTCGGTACGGGAATTAAACCCATAACCTCCAAAGAAAAGAAGACTCTGGTGTAAATTCATTACACCATAGGCCGGACAATGAAAGGGGAAAAATAATCGCCTTTTATTACCGCTTGCACTTTGATTTTTCACGGAAGGGACAGAATGTGTCACAACTTCCACATGCAGACGCAAGGCAGCATTTTGTTCCCGTTTAAAGCCAAGAAAATAAAAATTGCAAACTCATATTCAAGCACATTTCCATATTATGAATGTACGTGTGTTTAATAATAAAATCATTTTTTGTTCAAATTTTAGGTTTTGCAATAGAACCACATTTTTTTTCAATTTACGTTTGTATTCTCACGCATTTTTCTATTGAAACCGCAATATTTTTTGTTGGTTCTTTTTATCCAATGCAAGTGTTTATGTAAAAACCGTAATAACTTTTATTGGTTTTTCTGCAACAAGCAGCCCGTATCAGCCATACGGCTGACAAATTATTTTTCCTTTATTTTTCGGATTCATTTGCTTGTTTTAAAAAATTCAACCCTTCTATGGTATTTCTTGGACTGCAAGCTTTGCAATGACACTTTATTTAGTCCAATTTTGTGGTTGCTTATATTTACAGAACAACTTCTGATTGGTGTGTGAATGAGGACGGATAAAACTAGTTAATGTGCAACAATAAAAATTGGGAATAGACAAGATAATTATGCGCCGTGATCATTACACTTTATAGTAACGAAAGTTTTGGTGTAACAGAAGAAATTTCTAGAAATTCTTACAGATTTTGTAAAAAACTAATGGCAACTGCATTTGAAACGTAAAACACCAACATAACAGGTCGTAAGTTATCAAGCCAGTAAGAGACCTACAGGTTAAAAAGAATATCCCATCACGGGAAAATATTAATAATATTTTAATATTTTACTAAACATAGTCTATGCATAGCTTAATTCTACTGTTTCATCATTTCATTATTCTTTTCTTTTTTTTTTTCATCAACAACATCAAATCTACGACTTAATCGCCGCCAACATAAACTCAACATCAAATCTACGACTTAATCGCCGCCAACATAAACTACATACAATTTTAACAAAATATCAATGAACATAGCTATCTGAAATGACTCTAAAAGCTCAAAAGGAGCGCTTATTTAAGTCAGTTTTAAAACTTTTCCTGAATGCATCCAAAGAATCGACAGTTACTTGAGATGGGAGTAGATTGGTCCAAGGTATAACCATCCTATTTGCAAAAGAAAATTTTCTTGCATTAATTTGACTCTCTTCAACAGCTAATTTAAAGGGATGACCACGGGTGGGCTGCAGGTTAAATAAACTTTAAAAAAATCATTGGCTTGCAAATTGTTTAAGCTATGTATAATTTTAAAGCACTCATATAAATCAGTTTTGTCTCTTCGGTCCTTTAATCTTTCTAAACCTAGGTAATCCAGTCTTTGTTCATAACCAACAATTAATAACTTGCATTTATAAAAAAACCTTCTAGTGAAATTTTGTTGCACTTTTTCCAAAACATTTATATCTTTTTGTAAACAAGGGTTCCAAACTGCACTAGCGTACTCTAAAATTGTTCTAACATAGGACTTATACGCTCTGAGGAGATTATTTCTAGAGTTTGAATTGAATGTTCTAAAAATTAGTGATGTCACTCTCATTGCTTTTTTTGCTGTGAATTCAGAGTGTTTAGAGAATTTCATATCATGAGATATATAAACACCTAGGTCAAGCACCAATTCAAAGTTGCAAGTACATTATTATAAAGCTTATATTTACAAATTAACTTTTGCTATGATTTCGAATATGAAGAACTTCACATTTATGATCAAATAATTGCAATTGCGGGTTTTGTGGCCAGCTGTATATTCTATCTAATTCTTTTTGAAGTCTTAAGGTTTGAATGTGGTAATCTTTAGATGAAGATTTTGCAAGCAACTTTATATCATCTGCAAAGAGTCTAATTTGTGAGTAGGGTAGTGCATTTAATTTCGGCATATTTCTAAATTGGGAATTTTTGATTTTGGACTCTATCTTTGGTAATCCTAAACGGAATACGACGTTTGATCGCTCAAATAAGAGCTAATTATATGTAGATGACTGTCGTGAGCTTTTTTTTGTTATGTTATGATATTTTTATGTGAAATTGTGTGATTTATAAAAAATAAAATTGTTACTCGTTTTTAAAACATGGGCCTTTCATGATTAGGCGATAAATTGGTTTAAAAATTAAACTATCGTGGTAAAATTTAGTCTATTTTCCGAATTTTTAGACCCCGTGGTTTTACGTTGCGTCTGTGGTGAGCAATCGTTATAAAATAAAATAGTGTAATTTTGGCACACATACTGCTGTATGTAAAAACGGGTTGAATTAAGTGGTCGGGTGTTAAATTGTAGTTGTAAATAGTTAAAAGACAACGTTGAAATGTGTAGAGGTCATATAGTACTGCACTTAAACTCGATTAAGGGGGGTCCTTTTAAAAAGTGCTGAAATTAAATGCACTTTTTTCCCAAATTTTGCTCATTTTGATACCATTTGGCATTTTAGCTGTAACTTTTTGCCAGTTACACATTGAACAACAAGTAAAACCTTAAATTAAAGAAAACTGTCGAGAGATAATGATAGTTTTTTAAATTTTTGAAAATGATGATTTTTTTGATGAAAGTGCCGAAATTAAATGCACACATTTAATTTCAACAATTTTCCATTTCTTTGAAAACTGATTTAATTAAGTAAAAAAAAACAACTTCCGTACAGTAAAACTTTTGTGACGCAACGCAATATTGTGAAAGCTTCAAAATGAGCTATCAAACATGAAAATCGGGCCTTACTAGGGATCGACCGGGGCCCCGGCCCCAGCCACGGCTTTTCCCGGCACTTTTTTCCACCCCGGCTTCGGCCCCGGCCCCAGCAAACGCAATTCTCTAATTTTTTTTAATTCCTGCTTTTCAAAAAATATTCATAAATTAGTCGACTTTCACGCTTTAAAAAATTGTATTTTTGTTCCAAATTGTGTAATTTGATAAATAAAACCGTTTTTACTGAAAGTTTTAAATGATTTTAATGTTAAATAGTCGATTCAATACTGCAAATCATCGAGGTCAGCTAGGTTTTATTTGCCTCCATAATCACAAGACGTATTTTGCATATATTGGAGTTATTTTAATATCATTGCTAATATCAAAAATATATAAAACAAGAGAATTTTCGGCTAGACAGGGAATTTTTTACCTAAATTTTACAAGAATTGTTGCACTTGTGACTTTTCACGCGCAAGCTATCTTCTGTGAACTCAATAAAACTTTTCTCGCACAGCGATATTTCGTACACCAAAAAACTCGTTTTTTCTAAGACTATTTTACTAAATCGCTTTGTGCAAAAAATTAGCAGAAAATGATGATTCGATTATTTAAATTCGATCATGTGTGAGTTGATTAGAACGGTTTATTGTACAACTGGACATAGGGTAGTGCATTTAATTTCGGCACTTTTTTGTTTATCCGATGTAACTTTTCACTGTATGGCCCGAATTTCATGTTTGATAGCTCATTTTTGAAGCTTTCACGATACTGCGTTGCGTCACAAAAGTTTCACTGTACGAAAGTAGTTTTTTACTTAATTAAATCAGTTTTTAAAAAAAATGGAAAATTGCCGAAATTAAATGTGTGCATTTAATTTCGGCCCTTTACAAACAATCGATTGTTTCTCAGTCAAAAAATCATCATTTTCAAAAATTTAAAAGACTATCATTATCTCTCAACAGTTTTCTTTAATTTAAGGTTTTACTTGTTGTTCAATGTGTAACTGGCAAAAAGTTACAGCTAAAATGCCAAATGGTATCAAAATGAGCAAAATTTGGGAAAAAAGTGCATTTAATTTCGGCACTTTTTAAAAGGACCCCCTTAATCGAGTTTAAGTGCAGCGCTATGACCCCTACACATTTCAACGTTGTCTTTTAACTATTTACAACTACAATTCAACACCCGACCACTTAATTCAACCCGTTTTTACCTACAGTAATATGTGTGCCGAAATTACACTATTTTATTTTATAACGATTGATCACCACAAACGCAGCGTAGAACCACGGAGTCAAAAAATTTGGCGAAAATAGACTAAATTTTACCAGGACATTTTAATTTTTAAACCAATTTATTGCGTAATCATGAAATGCCCATGTTCTAAAAACGAGTATCATAAATCACACAATTTCACATGAAAATATCATAACATAACAAATAAAAAGCTCACGACAGTCATCTACATATAATTAGGTCTCATTTGAGCTATCAAACGTCGTATTCCGTCCAGGATTACCAAAGATATAGTCCAAAATCAAAAATGCCCAATTTGGAAAAGTGTCGAAATTAAATGCACTACCCTATTTGCTTGGATTATATATTCTTGCGTTTATTTTTAGGTAAATATTGAAAATTGCTTTTAAATTTTGTTACGTTAAAAAAATTCAAGCTGATGTCTAGTCTTTATTTTAGAATTTTTAAGTTTATTGTAAATCTACACAATAGTATTCATAAAATTTAAAAAAAAACCTGCGGAGTCAGTCCAGTTTTTTGAACCCAATATTTTGTATCCAGCCAAAAGACACCAAACGTGAATTTTTAAAACAAAAAGTTAATAATGAACTGTTTATATTTAATTTGAAAAAAAGTTTTCGCATAATGCTAAATAAGAATAATACTAATTTTTAAATAAAATATTTTGCTTGAAACTAGCACTCTTGTGCAAATTTAATACTAAAAACCCGCCATTTTCTGCTATTTTTGGATGCACCAATTTTTAACAGTGTTAGCGTTTTGCAGTTCATACTGCAACTTTGCTTCCACTTTTGCAAGTAAATGCGCTACACAAAAAAACAATTATTAACTGCAAAAAAATCTCTTCGCAAGAAATCAGTGGTATATGCACAGAAAGTCGCGAAAGTTTAAAATGTTGCATTTTTTTCTTCCATAATTTTATTCGAAAACCTAGTGTATAATCAAAAATTTTTTTTGGGTTATATTATGTTTTTGATAAATCTCGAAAAATTATAAAAAGTAGTGCAAAATCACGAAAATAATTACATTGAAAAGTTTACGTGACGTTAATTTTATAATTTTTGGCTAAAATTAAATAATTTGATTAAAATCATTACAACAATCAACTTGAAACAGCTAGAAAGCGAGCAGTCTCATGTACTCGCAATGTAATATTTTACTTTTTACAACTTAAAAAGAGTGTTTTTTAATTTACAAAAATTGACAATAAAATTTTAAAAATGCTCTTATTTTTTAAATTAAAAAGGTGCGTTTTAACCCTTTTTATATGTTTAAACTAAAAAAATGTTGAATAGTGGTGTGTAAATGAAATTCGAGTAAAAGTTCTTTTTTAAAATAACATTCAAGCAAGACTAGTATTCTTAACATTTACGGTTAAATTTCGCCAATTAGGTACCAACATATTTAATTAAAAATATTTTAATATGAAGAGATTTTGTTATTGTGAAATATTTTTGTTACTTGTACCCAGTTTTGATTTTAGTTTCTTTACTACGTTTTGCTTTACTGATCAAAACATGCTCCTTGTAAGTATTTTAACTCTTTCTCTACATATTTGTAAAGCATTCTTTAAAAGTAACATAAATGGTTTGCGATTAAGTATAATATTGCTTTAAACAAGAATATACAGCTAATAATTACGTGAAAATGAACATATATTATGTAAATAAAATAATAATTTAGGTTTAGAAAAATTGAAATATGAAAATAAAAATTTTGTTCTGCTTAGAAAAAAAAACTTTTGTGTAACTTTTGTTTTTTTTACTCACAAAGTACTTAAATTCTAAAATGTGACTATTCATTACATAAACCAAATAATTAACAGTAAAAATGTTGATTTTTATTTTTAAAAAAATGACCAAAATTACAAATTCTGCTTAATTTTTCGCCTGCACCGGCCCCGGCCCCGGCCCCGGCCAGGGCAAAATTTTCTACCCCGGCCCTGGCAAATCCAAATTTCTCTATCCCGGCCCCGGCATCAGCAAAAATTCTGCCCCGGTCGATCACTAGGCCTTACAGTGAAAAGTTACATTGGAAAAACAAAAAAGTGCCGAAATTAAATGCACTACCCTACTTAACACAATCAACAATATCATTAATATAAATAAGAAAAAAAGAAATGGACCCAAAACAGAACCCTGAAGAACTGAACTTTTTACAGGAAATGATTTGGATACTGAGTCATTAATTGCAACTATAATTTCCCGCCAACTAAAAATTCTTTTGTCCATTTTAAAAATTTACCAGAAACACAATATTTTTCTAGCTTATATAACAATTTTTGATGGGACATGGTGTCAAAAGCCTTGGAAAAATCCAAGTAAATGACATCAATTGGAAGTTTATCGTTTAGTGCCTGCGTCAACTCATTAAAAGTTTCCTACAGAAATGTTATTGTAGAACTTTTTGCCTTAAAACCATGTTAAAACCGTTACAAAATGATATGGAAAAAGACAAAAAGTTCTTCTTTGACAAGCTGTTCCATTAGTTTACAAGAAAAAGATGTAAGTGAAATTGGACGATAATTTTCTTTTAGGCTTTTGGTGCCTGTTTTAAACAGTAAGTTTAATAAAGCTATTTTCCAATCAAAGTGGTAATTCTCCAAAATCAAAAGACATCTGAAAGATTTTTGCCAAAGGTTCAGCAATAACTTTAGCCAAATGTTTTAAAAAGTAAGCTGGAAAAAAGTTAGGTGTTCAAGACAATTTGTTTTGGAGCTTTTTAAGGGCTTTAAATACCTTTTTGTGGTAAACACCATGTTTTCCAACTTCCCAATGATTGGTGGATTAAAATTTGGTAAAGTATTATCATCATCAGTAAAAACGGAAGCAAAATAATTGCCAAAAAGTTAAACTTTTTCAAACTCTTCAGTTACAAAAGTCCTATTGTTTCTTTTAAGTAGTGGGATAGTTTGTTTTTTTTTTATTTTACAATTAACAAATTTACATAAATTGTTTAAACCCCCTGAATTCAAAAATTTTTGTTTCTTTATTAGTGTTAAAATCTATAACTTTGTTTTTGTATGCTTTGAAAATTTCTTTGTACTCTGATATTGATTTTTCACAACAAAATATCCTTGAATCTCTACCAAGCATTTTCTACTGTGCCACATTTCTCAAATAAAATTTTCCAGTTGATTGTAGATAAGTACAAACTTAGCATATCATAATCTGCTTTTAAAAAATTAGGTATTAGTTTTGAATCTTATTTTTAGGACGGTCAAATATTTTAAGATTAATTTCAGATAAAATAGTGTCATGCTCTGATTGTGAAAAACTGGGCGCAACAGTGATATTATTAAAAATTTCTCTATTTTTCCAATAGGAAGAATTTCAATTCGGTGGATGACTTCACCCGTATCACTACTATCAAGAGTTTTTAATAACTCAGCCACGTTTTCCTTTTTCTTTGCTCTGTTATCATTCTCCGGAAGACCAGAAACAACCAGCATAGTCTCATGGTCTTTTCGGACCTCCATGCGCTTGAAATAACTGTTCATCATTAAACGATTAAATACTTTTTCGCACACCGTGGAGACCAGCTCAACATCAACACCAGAAGCCCGTGCCTCCTCCATCTAGGGCGGGTCCACTAAACGCGTGCTGGCAACGTGCTATCTTAGCACATTGTTTAAAAGTCTTTTTAATGTTTTAATTCCTCGGTTTTTCCTCAAAAAATCTAACAGAGCTTTTTGTTTACATGGCACAAACTGATATTTTATTAATTTTATACACTAACTATTAAAGCAATAAGCCCTAAAGATAAACCCAACGTGGCTGCAACAGTTGTTCGTTGGATTAAAAGATGCCCCTCCCCATTAAGTAACCACTCAAATCAGAAGAATCTGACGTCACTTTAGCAAACAAATACCCCCTATTCAATTGAATCTAATTGGCTAATAAAGTGACGTCAGAATGTCGCTATTTGAATGGTTACTTCTACTTCATGGGAGGCATTTTTTAAATTAACGAACAACTGTTGCAGCCACGTTGGGTTTACCTTTAATTACGGGTTATCAAAACTCCTAACTACGGTTTAAGGCTTTATTAAATTATATTTCAAACAAATATGCATAAAACTCTTTAATATTAATTTATTCTATCTAAAAAAAGAGTCCCATAAGTTTTCTCAAGAAAGAACCCAGAAATTAAAACATTAACAAGAGTTTTAAACAATGTGCTAAGATAGCACCTAGTCAGCACGCGTTTAGTGAACCCGCCCCTGGGCGAGCCTCTCCTCTACATCTGCTAACTTCTGCTGCAGAGCCGCATTCTCCGCTTCTAGCTGAAGATTTGATTTGTTCTGGTTGAACTCATTTTTTTTCTTAAGTTATCCTAAGCTTTAACGTCGGTGGGTAAAAACCTACTCGCCACATAGAAGCTAAACTTTCCGCAAAGGCTGTAAATTTCTTTAACGTAAGTATGAATGATCCATCACGGATCTACATTGTAAAGCAGTCCTAAGTTATTAAGATTAGCTAAAATCACTACAAATTCCTAAAAATTTGTATAACTCTTTCTTGTTAGTTATGCAGATTTTAATAAGTATGGGACGATATTTGTGGTAAAATTTTATAAGGACATCCGATAACTCTTTATTTGAATACTGGAGGTTACGAAACTGCTTAAAAGCGCGGCCGCCTTATAAAAGAAATTGTTTTTGTTAGAACAAATTCTACCTATACGTATTATTGTGTAAAAATACGGTTCCACCAAGACTATTAGATGAATTGCTACGTTTATGTACTAAACGTATCACTTTAAAATTGAAACCTTCGGTTTTATTAAACACGTTAATATCAAGATTATGTTTGTGGCATATAATATATAAATCTAAATAGTTACAATGTATGAGATCAGAAGAAGTTTTAGACAAGGGAAGTAAGTTGGAGGATAAAAAGAAGGG
>JASAMX010008213.1:0-15624 GCA_030248175.1 Microlaimidae sp. YZB2_3
ACAGGCAGTCTTTTCTGCTAATATTTACGTTTGGTCTTGTTATGAAGACAACCAATATTACAGCAGACTTATTTTTGCCAAGGCCAGAGTGGCCCCAAGCACCACAATTTCCATTCCAAGAATGGAGTTAATGGCAGTAACTTTGGGAACAAGGTGCCCTTTAGTATGTTGCCCAAAATATGAATATTGAATCAGTTCAACAAATTTTATATACTGATTCACAAATAGTGTTAGCTTGGATTCACACCAAAAACCCATTAAAGGTTTTTGTCAAAAACAGGATTCAAGAAATTCAAAATAGTCATAATGTTGAATTTCAATATTGCTGCAACTGATAATCCAGCAGATTTGAGCACAAAGTTGCCTCAAAAAGAAGTCGTATCTGTTTGGCCTTTCTGATGAAAAGGCCCTTTTTGGCTCAAAAAATAGAAAAGGATTGGCCAACATGGAACGTTGAGCCTCTGTTAAAAGAGGATATTCAAAAAGCTGTTGATGCAAAGGTCCAGCATAAAAATATTACTGAAATGGTGGGCATGGCAAATTCTGCTCAAAAGACAAATTCAATTCCTGTAAAGTTTGGTATTGGACACTGAGGATTTGGTTTTTTGAATTGATCCTGAAAAAGATGGTTTTTCTATGCTAAAAGTTTTAGATTCACTGCATGGATTTACAGGTTCATTGAAAAATCAAGAAATAGAGAAAATACTCTCCCAGTGAAAAATTGTTGTCTTACAGTCAAAGAAATACAAAATGCGAAGTACAAATGAGAATTATATACCCAAAGAAAATACTTTGCAGAGGTATTTTTTGAAACGCACAAATTACCAAGCAACTTGACATGAAAGTTGACAATAATGGACTTTTGAGATGCCAGGGAAAAGTAGAAAAAGCTTCTCTTTCAAAATATGCAATAAATCCCAAATTATTACCAAGTGATAGCCCTTTCACCCAAATGGTGATTGAGAAATTACATATCCCAAAATGGTCATGTGGGTGCATCTCAAACGCTGAATCTAGTACGAAATGAGTATTGGATTCCAAAAGGCAGAGTTGCAGTAAGGAAAGTACACAAAAGATGTATGATCTGCCAAAAGTCCAACCTCAAAAGCTTTGCTCTACCACCAATGGCTCCCTTGCCTAAAGAAAGAGTAATAATGGAAAAGCCATTTCTCAATGTTGGAGTAGATGCCTTTGGGCCATTATACTACAAGCAAGTGGATTTGCAGAATGGCCAAAGAAACACAGTTTCTTACAAGTGTTGGGTTTACCTCTTTACTTGTATGAGCATACGCGCCATTCACTTGGAATTAGTTTCTGATATGTCCACTGAACAATTCATTTTGGCTTTCAGAAGATTCACTGCTAGGTATGGTACACCCAGCCTCATAATATCTGACAATGCAATGCAGTTTAAGTTGGCTGATGAAATATTTTCATTGGCCCAAAAACAACTGCCTCAAGCCCTTAATGAATTTGTTCTGAATCATGGAATCACCTGGAAATTCATCAGTGAATACTCCCCTTGGAAAGGTGGATTCTATGAAAGAATGATTGGAGTTGTGAAAAAAGTCCTAAGAAAATTCCTTGGACGATACAAATGTTTCACTTGGACTCAACTTGAAACTTTGCTTTATGAAGCAGAAAGCATTGTCAATTCAAGACCATTGCTTAAAGTGACTGAAGATCCTAAGGGATTTAAAACTATAAGCCCAAAAGACTTCTTATCACTGCTGCCATATGATCAGTTGGTGTATCCTGATCAATTAGATGAAATCCAGGAGAAAGTAAAGGATCCTGACTATCGCCCTCACAAACTCAGCAATGCTGAAAGAATTTTGGAAATGTGGAAAAAAGGGCAAAACTTAATAGAGGAACTAAAATTTATCTGGCAAAGAGAATACCTCCCCAGCTTGAGAGAAGATCACCACATGAACTTCAAAAATAGCAAAGGTTCAGTCTCAAGAGAGCCAACAGTGGGAGAAGTGGTATTCCTTGAAGATAAATTAAGATCAAAAGCCGGTTGGGACTTGGCCCTTATAACCGAAGTTATTAGATCTGGAGATGGAAAAATAAGAACCATCCGGGTGCAAACACCAAAAGGAAAGACATTCACAAAGCCACTGTCTGCTGTCTATCCATTGGAATTGGAGAAAGACAGTGAAAAAAGTCAGAATGTGATACTTTATGTTTAATTAGAATAATTCTGTCTTTCTTTTTAACTAATATTTGTTGATTGTTCCTCTAATCTAAAATAGTGTTGTGGAAATAAATTTGTTGGTAAAATTGTTGTTTGAACCTTAAAATAAAACATATTACAAAAGTTAAAAAAAATATAATATTTAACAAATTTTCTAGTAAACAAAAACTAAATAACCATCAGTTTAGCTAATAGCTAATTATTAAAATTCCACTAATTGACCGTAACAATAAACAATCAAAACTTTATTGGCCGGGGAGTGTCTTCTTATATAGAAAGAAGAACTTTTAGGCCTGGTTTCAGAAGTCGCGGTCATGGCAAATACTGATCCAAAGAATATAAAGGCGTCAGTGATTATTGTTATTTGTTTGTTGTTGACGACATATAGTAATTAAATAAACTAATATTAAATTTGGCTACTTAGATTTTGAAAGGATTGGATAAAAATCCACCTGAAGTTCTTTACTGCTGGTAAGAAATTTGTGTCTTTAACAGTGTCTTTAGTAACCTTTATAATCCTAAATATTTATAACATTGACACAAAATTACAAACCTATTTCAAATAATTTAACTTTGTTCTTTTTCAGTTGTTGTGCCAGATATTAGTGGTCGCTTGTACATTTACAATTTTGATATCGTGCTTGCAAGTGGCACAAGTGTTTATTCAAATATTGGATTGGTAAACATTTACATATCTTAACAATTTCTCTGTAATTTAACTCTAAACAAACAATCTTCATTTCAATTTCACATCTAACCTTTGCTTCTGTAATTTGTGTTGCTTCGTATTTGCTTTGTTGTATATTTAGTTTGCTTTGTATTTTGTATATCTATATTGTGTTGTGCATTTCTTCTGTATTTTCTAACATGTGTTCACTCTCCCAAGAGGACTGGAAAAGCGCTACCCTTTCTGGTAGCTGGTAGCAGAGACAACAAATTCAATAAGGTAATTTTCGCTATCTTTGTTTTACTGTTATTATCGGACAGTAATTAGAAGCACTAAAAACCTTTTTTAAAATTTCCGGTCAATGTTTTTACATTAAGCGCGAAAATATTAATTAACGGACACACATAGGTGGGCAGGGGGAAAGGGGGTTGGGGGGATTATACCCACAAAAAAAATTAAAATCCTGATTATAGCCGACACCCCCCCCCCCTTCCCAAAATTTGGGGGTATCCCGGACACCCTTCTAAAATTTGGGGGGTCCCAGTACTAAAAACGCTAAAAATGGAATATTTGAGGTATACCCCCAAAAAAATTTTTTGGGACACCTCTCCCCAAATTTAGGGGGTCTGGTATACCCCCCACTCCCCCCCAAATCCGGAAGGCTGCCCACCTATGCGGACACATTAAATTAAAAGCAGTAAACGTTAATCTAAAAAAAACTTTTTATGTAATTGAAAAAAATTTACAATTTTGAAATACAATAAGAACGATTTTTTTTTCGTAACTCCGACTTGCCCTATATTTTTCAAAACAAAACCCAACTCAATCAAATAAAATAAAAAAAACACAAACAAACAAACACACACACACAGACACACAGAGACACGCACGCACGCACGCACACGCACGCGCACGCGCACGCACACGCACACACACACACACACACACACACACACACACACACACACACACACACACACACACACACACACACACACACACACACACACACACACACACACACACACACACACACACACACACACACACACACACACACACACACACACACCTGAATTTCCAACACTGAGCCGTTCAGGGAGTATTCTCCATTTTCTGAGCGGCAATCGATCAAAATCCCCGTAAATCGGCAATAGATAAGCTCTTCCGGCTGTAAATTTATAATAGACAGTCCCAGGCCGTTGACCAGGTGCAACTGGAGGTCCAGACCCAGGCTGCGATCGGGCTGGTCTTTGTATGGGACCAGAGCTAGACAGGTGGACCGTTGTTTGCCTCTCAACTCCTTTTTATGGTGTTTCAGATCCTAAATTCATCGGCAGTTATTTTTTTGCCTCTTTAAGCCATTTCTTTGGTATGTAAGTTATTGATGTTTGCAGCTCAACTTCTATTTGACAAGATTATAGGATAACCGTTAAAAATGTCAAAAACTTCTTTTGTAGCCTTTTAAAATACTTAAAATATCTCGAAAAGCAAAAAAAAACGTGACAAAAAAAAAACGTTATTAGGCTAAAATATAAATACTTGATTTTTAACCTGTCTGCCAGAGAAATCGCCTTTAATAACTTTGTAATTAAAGTTGGGTTTTAAGTAGGAGTGTGGTTTCTAGAGTCACAAAAATATAAGTTTTCTATTAAGACAACAAAAAAATCGACCTTCTCCAGCTCCCTACTAAAAATGTTTCTATGTACTGCGGACTCTTTTTTGACTATTACCAAACCATTACGAATTTTGGTATAAAAAATTGTGCATATTTCTGTTTTGTCAAAATATAGGGATTACGTGATCCCTTTTTATTGATTGTTTTTAAGGCTAACTAGTAATTTAATAATTTTGAACAAACAATTTGCTTAAATAAGAATTTAGCAGTATTACTTGCGAAAAACAGTTCCAAATATATTATAACAAAGAGGGCTTATAGATTAATTAAAAGAAAAAACAGAATTAAAATTAACTAATATTAATGCATCAGAAACTGTTTTAATGCGCCTTAATGGCCAATTTAAATCGTTATAAACAGTCTTACATTGTATAAAAACAGTTCAATTGATTCATTATAGCCTACGGTGCCCGCAATATTTAAGAGGATTTCGCTCTTAGGTTTTGTCTGTCTAATTAAGATTATCACATGAAAATAACGTGTCTTAAATGTCTTACTAACCAATTTCAATCGTCATACACAGTTTTACATCGCATAAAAATAATGATTAATCAGAGCCTACGGCACCCGAATTATTTAAGAGGATTATGCGCTTGCGTCTTATTTGTTAAATTAAAATCATCACATAAACCTACCGTAGGTACCTAAAATAACTGTACAAAATTACGTACGTACATAAGGAATAAATTACATACGTATGTATGTAATTTTTACACATTTTATTAGCAATTCTGATCCCTATAATGTTGCCCTCAGTTAGTTTCTTGGAGGAGGGAATAGTGGTCATATATGAGCACAAGGGGCAGGGTCTAGGTTGCCCTAGATTTTAGGAAAGAGGCTCTAAAGTTTTAAGGTTTAGGGTCGATCTTACTCTGCAACAACAGAAACCTAAGCCTCAAAACTTCAGACGCCTCTTTCCTAAAATCTAGGGCAACCTTGACCCTCTCCCTTTTAGACCGATTTCCATGTATAATTTGGATGTAAATTTACTGTTAAAATCCCGATTTTTTAGTAAAAAAAACCGCAATTTTTACATTTTTTATACCTAAGTAATATAGATTAGTAGATCATGCCAGTTTTTATATTTGGTGCAAATAATTTAGATTTTTCAGACAAAACTATTCAAATAGGTAAAAATGTAATAGCATTTTTATTTTTAAATTATTTAAATTAAATTTATAAAATTTAAATTAACTCTAAATTCATGCCACGCGCTTTATTATTGTTTATTTTCATTTCCAAATCGTAAAGAATTAAAAAAAAGTTTTGTAATTCCCCTGCACACTTTTACATTTAGCCAATTAATGCAGAACGAAAATAACACACACTTGCGATTGCGATGCGATTGGCGTATAAACTTACTACACAATTTTGACCAAACCAATATTCTTTTATTAAAAAACAGCTACACAAAATCTCAATTCCTCTTTGAACGCCCACAGAGCCCAGTATAAAACAATCAAAATTGTCGTTACGTTACTGCAGCAAAATAAGTCACAATGCGTGTAAAATATATGCGACTGGTACTCAATTTCAAATTTAAAACAGGACCTTTTTAACGATAGAATAAGTCGCAGTCACGTGTATATCATTATGACTGTGGCTTATTTTGCCGTAGTAACGAAACGAAAAAATAGCCTACCTTGATTCTCAGAACTCTTGTCGGTCCGATATGGGAAATGTCTACACCCAAATGGCCACTTCCCGGTTTTTCTCTGTGCTTTTCCACTTTTTGTTCCTCCGGTACACCTGAATCAAGTTAAAACCACTAAATTTTATACAAAATCATCACAAATGACAAAAAATAATTGTATTTCGGTAACAACAAGGTAATTTATTGATGCGTACGTATTTGTACCACAATTATTAATAATTTTAAAATAAATCGGCTATTTTGTTGTTGCTGTATAAAATAAACGTTAGCTCTTACGTTGCTTGCCAGTTTTGGTGGTTTAAATTATTTTCATCTTATAACAGTGGCGTGCCCAGGGGGGGGGCGGCTGCCCCCCCTCTCAAAACCCGGCGAAGAGAATTACGTTTTTTAGAGGAGAGAAAATTTTAAGGGGGGAGAGAATTACGTTTTTTTAATTTTGGGAGAGAAAATTTTTTTTCTCTAATATTAATACAAAATCTTTCCTGATGTCTTCCAAAAGCGTATTAATATATATAGTCAAAAAACCAAATTTTTCACGCTTCGCGGGTAGTTTAAATTGACCATTTATATTAGTTTCTGTATTTCAAATCGATTATACCATTCAATAGTTAAGGCATACATGTTTAATCAAACTACTATAAATACTATTAAATCTTTTATTAACGTTTTAAATAAATGTTTTAATTGTAAAGGGATAAAAAAATCTAAAATTTTGTAATAAACATCATCTGGAATTAAAATTTCTAGTGTATTTTAGCGCCTTAAATTAAAAATTTTCTCCCAAAGGAGAGGATTATAACACAGAACACATGAAAACCGCAGAGGATTATAACACAACAAAGTGTGGACAAAATGTCAACTAGCTCTGCATATTCCGCCACGTAAGTCACGGATTTAGCAAAAGTCTTATTTGGGTCTTGTTTACAAAAATATGACCTTACCAATAAAGACCCGACTCACTTTATGACCAAAAGAAAGCCCTAGCTGTGTGTTTCCGTTTTAAATTCGTGCAAATATTTTTTGTTACTTATATTGACTAAAAAAATAAATTAAAACTGAATAACAATATTAAAACCTGCGATTAGTCTTGTTGCAGCGTGTGTCGGCCCAATTACCACGGTATTTCCTGCCTTAAGACACCGGTTGGCTGCCTGGACGTATATATTTGGAATTTCACACATTAACCGTCCGTCCTAAATTTTATTCCAATGATACAAAATACAGACCTGTGCACGGTCTGAAAATGCCCCCCCCCACCATACATGGGCACGCGGGGGGGATGGGGGGGGGGGTTAACCCCCCCCCAAATTCTGAGAAGTGGGGTTTAACCCCCCCCCCCACTCAGAAGTGGGGGGGGGGAGAAAAAGTTAACCCCCCCCAATTTTGGAAAAATGAAGAAAAAAAATGTCTTTAAACTGACTTCTAACTGCCTCCAAACTTAAGTTTTGAAGTCCAAATGAATGTTTTAAGCAATAAAAAGCTCAAAAATGCAATAAAAAGGGCTTTTTGACCTTAAATTAGCGTTTTTTACCTATTTTTCCTTCAAAATCGAAAAACGATATGGGTAAAATGCACTCCAGAAAAAAAAACGATATGGGTATTTTGCGTTTCTCGGATTTTAACCCCCCCCCCCCTAATTTGGGGTTTAACCCCCCCCCACTCCGGACCAACTTGCCCATGTATGCCCCCCCCCCGTTTTAATGGAGGATTTGCCCCTCCCCCGCCCAAAAATGAAGAAGTGCCCAAAAATTATGACGCCAGTTTTTACCTATTATGACGCCATCATCGCCAATTTTTAGCCTATTTCAATGTTTTTTAAGCCATTTTAGACCTATTTTCACTTTTTTGCTTTTTTTTGTTCTTTTTCTCCTTTCCCTTCTTTTTTTCTTTGTTTTTCTCTTTTTTTTCTCCCCTGCTTGCCTACCCCGTTTTATTGCCCTGCCCCCTGTTTCAAAAAAGTTGCACCCCCCCCCCGATAAAACCCGGGAGGGGGGGGGGGCAGTGCACAGGTCTGAAAATATGTATTAATTTTTTAATCGACGGTAATCGATAGTTAATTTAATTTTGAATTTAATTATTTGAATCATTTTACAATTTTGGTTTATTCGACTATCAATGTTTTATGTTTCACAATTTAATTAAACTTCACTCTCACTTATTTTCAATGATACAAATTAAAAATTAAAATACATACAAAAATGTGTATGTGTGCAACTAAAACATCACGCCGTCGGAATTTAACTTATTACTTCTGTGAAAGTCCACTTTTGAAATGGTTTTCTTCTGGCCAGGTCCGCCCGTTTCAGCATAACCGGTTCGTAGTCGTGAAGGTCGGGTTCTGTGCCCAGAAGGTCCAAGACCAAGGGTTCCCGAGCCACGCTCTCCCGCAGGCTTAAGCCGATGTTGGTCAGGTGACCTTCCGGGGTCATGCGCCACAGTTGGTTTTGATTATTTGGCATCTAAAGGTTTTTTTGTTTGTAACAAAAGTAGGGTAACTGACTTAATTTCGGCCACGCCTTAATTTCGGCCACCAATTTAGGGTGTTAGAAAATTGGCTTATTTTTAAAACACAAAAGAACTAGCACAAAAGTAACTGGATTAATGTTGAATAAAATGTTTTTGCAAAAGTTTTTTATTTTTGTTAGTCTACATTATCAACATTTTCATACAAAAAGTGAATTTTTTGTGATTTTCCTAATTTTTGCTTCGTGTTTAAACTGCATCAAATTTAGAACGAAGCAATATATAACCTTAAAATATCTTCTATTTAAGGCTCAAAGTTGCTAATTTTTATGTTTTGATATTTTCTTCAAAATCATTTTGCAATGCGTTTAACTAACTGCGCATTTTAAGATTCCGTTAATTTCGGCCACCTGAAAATTTAGGTAAAAGAACCTGCCGTTTTTTGCTGTTTTTAAATATCATTGTACTAACATATTTATAAAGAATTTTTTTGCTCATTTGATTTTGTTTTGACGTTTTTTAAGCCAAAAATAAAAATTGAACAAAAAATACAAATTATTAAAACTTATTTTTTTAATATTTTGACATAATTATTTAAAGTCTTGCTTATAACTATTAAAGTTTGCAAACGGGAAAAATTAAGTTATATGTACCAAAAACAATACCTAAGGGTAAATTTGCAACCTTTAGAAATTTTTATTGTTCGTTTAAGCAATAGTTATAGCCAGTTTTTTGTAGGTGGCCGAAATAAATGGCACGCGCCTTAATTTCGGCCACTATAAAAAGGAGACTTTAAATCTCCACTGATCTTTAAGTGTAACAGAAATTTTAAAATTTTGCAGTGGAATAACAAATATAGCTATTGTTTGATTTTTAAGCCAAATTTTGGTTTGATTAAAAAAGCCAGAAAAAACTTATTCAAAAAAATAAAAAAAGGTGGCCGAAATTAAGTCAGTTACCCTACACAAAAAAGTACCATTTGATGTTTTTGGTAAAATCCATGGATGTCCGTTTTATTAACGATGCGGATTTTCAAAAAGGTGTGGATGTCTTCGAATGCTAATGTTTGTAAATGCCAGGTGCCGATTAGGGATCAAAAAACAAAACAAAACAAAACGCATCCAACTGATATAACAAAATATTGTCATTTCTATGTTCATCATTTGAAAGTAAATATATTGATATACTTCAATGGCAAAAAAATTTAAGTGATCAGGATCACACCTTATTTCATTTTGTTGCTGAAGATCCCATCCCTATGTGTGGATGAATATAATTTTGGCAAAAATTGGCTTTTTTCTTCTTAATAAGAAACACTTAATAAACACAAAGGAATGAACACAATGAGGAATTTTTTAAAAAATTTTTGGGGTGTAAATTTTAAAAATTCTGTATTAAAAACCTAGCTAACTAACTACCTGCCGATTAAGAATGACTTTTCCCTGAGTCAGAGCTTCAAACACCAACTCTACATCCTCAGATTCGTTGGACACCGATGCTCCATCACTAAAAAGCATTAAACACAAATCGTCCTTACTACGGCAAAATGAGCCACCGTCATTATGAAATACACGTGACTGTGACTCATTCTGAAGTTAATAGGTTTCTGTTTTATATTTAAAATGAGTCACAGACACTCATATTTTATACGAACTGTGGCTCATTTTGCCGTAGTAACGACGAAATATTTCGTCCAAACGTCGTCAGAATGAGTGAAAATCAATACTTTAAACTCCAAACTACTGATTAACAATCACTCACTGTATTGCAATTAAATTTTATTTAAGACGCGATGGCGTGTAAAACTAATTCAACTAGAACAATATGGAGTTAGAAGACTATTTTCAGACTTGACTATTATTTTGTATTAAATAAAAACGAAATATAAAAATAATAATTTTCTGTATAATTTTGGAAAGAATCTATCGACAATGTTTTGTAATGTTATTATTAGTAATCGAACGTCATTTACAATGTCTTTTAATTTATTTTATTCCTACAAAATATCAAATAAAATACAAAATATATATAAAAAATGAAGGCCTACTAGCTGCAAGTGGCTGACATTTTGATATAAAAGTTATTTTCATATTGTAATGGTTCCTGCTGACCCAGGGAATCCAAATTGTACAGTGTAGATTTGTTTTGGAAGACAGTGAGCTCCAAGTACTTCTGACTGGAAATGTCCGGATTGTCCCAGTTGTAATCCACTTAAAAAATAATTATTAAAATAAAATTTAAAAATAACGCCGTTGAGACCGGATTAGACAAGAGTATAATAAAATTGTCACAGAGTATATACACGCACGTTTATACTAGAGTACAAAAAATAGAAAATCTAATATCACAATATTAAAGGTCAAATGTCAATGTCCCACACATGCGAATGAGTTCAACAAAAAAAACAAACAAAAAATAGCGTGCTGTAAAAATATAGCAGTATTTAGTATTTTCTTTTCCAGCACGTCTAACAAAATAACTAACTGTGCACTAAACCAATAAAAACCGATAGGCGTGCTATTCTAAACGCCTATTTTTATTATGTACATTGTGTTTCTTATTATTTTTAATGCTATCCAATGATTTTAGAAAGTTCACTTCATGATGATTAATAATTTAAAAAAAACAACGATATTTTAATTTATACTGTCTTTAATTTTAATTTAAAAGCAATATATGAATTTATTTGGGGTGCGATACGTGAAAACTTTGAACTTTATTGAGTCGAGAAGTTTTCTTGTCACTGTTTGTACAACAGTTATCGGACTAATAATTTTTTTAAATATAGCATAATATCAGACAACGGAGGAGTCAATTTTTTAGCATTGTATAGAATTGAGTCTTAGTTATAGAATATGATTTTAGTACAAATTGCTTTGTAGTTGCCGATATGTGTCCAATTAACGTTTTTTCACAGTAAAATTTGTTTCTCCGAACTCTAGTTTTTATAAAAATAAAACAAATATTAATTATTGGTTTGGTAGAAAACAGGTTATAAAAGTTCATTACCAACCATACTTTTTCCATGTGGTTATGAATGGAGAACGTTTAAAAAACTTTTAAAAGGATAAAATTTTAAGAATTTTACAGCTTAAATGCCTAAAATTTAAAAAAAAATTAACAGATTTGGGATTTTGTTGAACTCTTTTTTGTATTACAAACGTATTACCTGTACTATGCGGTCGTAAGATGTCTTTCATGTGGGCTTCTTCACAACCTCGTTGGCGGTATAACACAGGCACCTAAAAATACGTTTAATAAAAATTCCAAAGGGAAAATTATAAAAATCAATTTTTTAGCTAGATATTTCTGAAAATAAACTATAATGTGTAGATTAGATAAACAGTATAGGTTTGAAATCAAAAAGTCACAGACAAGATTTAAAGTTTTCCAAGCCATTTGGAGATACTTTTAACCCGCTCTTCCCCCTCTATCATGGGCACCCTTAACCTAATGCCATCTTCCAAAAAAAGGTCTAATTATCTTCTTCTATTTCAAATTCAAGATTCGAAAAAAACTTTTTTTCGGTTTACTGCATAGGCTACTGATTTTATTACGTTGTAGACCATTGTTAATAATTACTGTAAATACCTCACTATTATTTAATTTAATTCAATATCAGTTCCTTGTAAACTTCTAGCAAAACTGAAAGTGTATATAATCAAGGAATAGCTCCGAGCGCTTTTTCTAATATAGAATAAGACGGTCCTAATACAATACAATAACAGTTCAAAATACATAATCTAAGTTTAAACAACTTACTTCGGTCCAATTTTCAATTCGAATCGGCGAAGGCAGATTTTCCGCGTCAGAAAAGGTAACGTAATGAATAGCCCCTTGTAATAAAATTTCCACCCGTAAAAAATTTGGTCGGCAATTTTGATCTCTAAATAACGCAAGTGTAACCACGACTCTGAAGATGAGTTTTTGTTTTTTTAAATATTTCATAATATTAGATAAAATGAGCAAACTTAAAAACCACAAAATTGTACTACAATTTCCATTTATTATGCAAAAAAAATTTATGTTATCTTTAATTGTAATTCTTTTTATGTTTGTTAGCCGCTTTAATGACGCTAAGAAGTTTTATAATTTTCGTATTGAAACTACATAAAAACAAGAAGAAAAGTGATAAAAAAATAATCACATGATTATGGAATAAAAAGCGAAATAAAAATAATAAATAATTACATTAATAAAACAAAACATATAAGTTGTATATTTTTTTGATTTAGCATGTACGGCAACTGGTTCAGTTTCGTCACGCTTTAATCACAAATTTCGGCTGTTGTTTTACAACGCAAAGTTATGTAATGCAATTATGTGCACGCCTAATCACAGATTTATAATATAGAAATCATAATCAATGATTGCATTACCCCGCATTAATAAAACAAGAACCAATTGTCACAATTAAGGCTTTCCATGGTTAAGCCAATAATAGGTACGTATAACACATACCGAATTTCATTAATAAACTAACTACCGTCATTTTTTCTAATACATGAGTAACGTACCTTAGGTTTAAGTGAAAGGATTTAATACAGTCGATTTTAAAGCCGTGCGACCAGTGCGGGAGGTCCGACCTCCGCACGCAAAGCAGCTGCTCCATGTCTTGGCGCACCCAGTGCCACGCTACGCAACATTTCGGAGATATCGTAAGGCAGGAGTCCTTGCTCTAAGAAAACAACACATCGCGCTTCTTTAACTGCTTTGAATGATCGCTCAAAGAAGCTATTGTTGTTTTCTCCGATATGTTATTGTGTTTGTGTATGGTGACAAATAAAATTTTGTTTAATCGTTTCCTACGAAATAAAATAAAACAAAAACGAAGCCATGCTCTTTTTTAGAGCTCAGGAGATCTACCCTCCATTTTTAAGTTGATTTCACGAATAGTAGTAAATTGATTTTTTAAGCTTACTGAAAAAAAAACAAACAAAATATTTCTAAAAGTGCAGATAGAATAAAGAAATTTATGTTCAAATCACCAAAGTATTGAAAATTTTAAAACTTTATTTTCTTTTTATTTGATTTTTACAATAATATTTGTGTAAATTTTTATGTTGGCGTTAGAAATAAAGGTTTTATTATTATTGCGAATGAGTTTTTCACTCTTAGGCTATGTGTTCTGTTTGTTTTAAAATTCTTTATTTTGTCCATAGTAATTTAAGTCCTCTTTTATTATAAATCAGCTCTATTGAACATTTACGGTTAGGCATAGCACCGGCACTTCTTCTGTTTTTTTTTGCTGGAACACCGGTCAGAACATAATATTAGAGGATAGGAAAGGAATATCGCTAACATAAATTGTTTTTTCTGGTAAAAACCGTAGCTTATTTTAGTAAAAATTATCATGCAGACGTGTGCACTGTCCCCCCCCCCCGGGGTTAAAACGGCGGGGGGCAATTCGAGAAACGGGGGGGGGGGGGGGCACGGGGGGGCAACTTTTTTGAAACGGGGGGGGGCAATAAAACGGGGGGGGGGGGCAAGCAGGGGGGTAAGAAAAAAAGAAGAGAAAAAAAGGAGAGAAAAAGAGAAAAAAAGAAGGGAAAAGGGAAAAAAGGGACAAAAAAAGCGGAAATAAGGTAAAAATAGGTCTAAAATGGCTTAAAATACATTGAAATAGGCTAAAAACTGCAAAAAGATTGCGATGATGCCGTTATCATAGGTCAAAAATGGCGTCATATTTTTAGGGTACTTTTTCATTTTTTGGCGGGGGGGGGGCAATAAAACGGGGGGGGGCAAATCCTCCAATAAAACGGGGGGGGGCATTTCCAGACCGTGCACAGGTCTGTATCATGCATGTAACTATTGTCATGTCTGTCAAAAATCGTGTGCTATTATCATGTCTGTCAAAAATTGATGTGGGTGGAGTGGAGTAAAAAAATTAGAAGTAAATATGATTATCGATCGATATAAATGTCAAGACGTTATTTTATGATTTTTAAATGCACTTATAGACTAATAGTCACAGTACACAGTTGTCTAAATCGGCATAATATTCCGTTTTACTAACATTTTTTGTGGCAAAAAACTGCACTTTTTATTTTCTCTTTCCAAGAAAACTGCATTCCTTTAAAAAAAACAAACAAACAGATAAAAACGAAAATACCGGTGGGGTAGAGGGGTCCATCATTTGCGCCACCCGCAACTGGTGCTTGGATCGGTTGTCCAACTGGAACATAGGGGAGAAGACGACGACGTGGGTATTCTTGTACGCCCCTTGACCAGATCGCACCTGGATACCCACATTGTACCCTCTAAATAAACAATAAAAATATTTACCAATTATTATTATTAATAAATAATAAAATATTTATTACAATAATAATAATTATCAGCCCTGTGCACTGCCCCCCGCCCAGGGTTTTATTGAGGGGGAGCAATTCCGAAACGGGGGCGGGCACGGGGGCAAATTTTTTTAAACGGGGGACAATAAAACAGGGGGGCAAGCAGGGGAGAAAGAAAAAAAAGGAGAAAAAAGAGAAAAAAAAGAAGGAAAAAAAAGACAAAAAAGGCGAAATTTAAGTAAAAATAGGTCTAAATGGCTTAGAGAGCATTAACATAAAGCTTAAAATTGGTGATGATGGCGTCATAATAGGTCAAAAATGGCGACATAATTTTTGGGTACTTTTTCATTTTTGGGCGGGGAGGGGGCAATAAAACGGGGGATAGGGAACAGCACAGCCACTAATATTCCGGGGGGGGGAAGGGCATTTCCAGACCGTGCAGAGGTCTCAATGATTATTATTTAATTATGAAAAGAAATGACACGGGTGTTCTTGTACACCTCTTGACCAGATCGCACCTGGATACCCACATTGCACCCTCTAAATAAAGACAAAAATTTACCTATAATTATTATTGTAATTAATAAAATATTTATTACAATACTTAATTATTATTATTATTTTTATTATGAAAAGAAACGACGTGGGTGTTCTTGTACGCCCCATGACCAGATC
>JASAMX010008216.1:0-20128 GCA_030248175.1 Microlaimidae sp. YZB2_3
ATTATTATTATTATTATTTGTATTATTATTATTATTATTATTATTATTATTATTATTATTATTATTTTTATTATTATTATTATTATTATTATTATTATTATTATTATTATTATTATTATTATTATTATTATTATTATTATTATTATTATTATTTTTATTATTATTATTATTATTATTATTATTTTTATTATTATTATTATTATTATTATTATTATTATTATTATTATTATTGTTATTATTTTTATTATTATTATTATTATTATTATTATTATTATTATTATTATTATTATTATTATTATTATTATTATTATTATTATTATTATTATTATTATTATTATTATTATTATTATTATTATTATTATTATTATTATTATTATTATTATTATTATTATTATTATTATTATTATTATTATTATTATTATTATTATTATTATTATTATTATTATTATTATTATTATTATTATTATTATTATTATTATTATTATTATTATTATTATTATTATTATTATTATTATTATTATTATTATTATTATTATTATTATTATTATTATTATTATTATTATTATTATTATTATTATTATTATTATTATTATTATTATTATTATTATTATTATTATTATTATTATTATTATTATTATTATTATTATTATTATTATTATTATTATTATTATTATTATTATTATTATTATTATTATTATTATTATTATTATTATTATTATTATTATTATTATTATTATTATTATTATTATTATTATTATTATTATTATTATTATTATTATTAATATTATTATTATTATTATGATTATTATTATTATTATTATTATTATTATTATTATTATTGCAACGCTCAATCCTTAAAAGCGATATTCGTCATTCGTTACTGATTTATCAAAAATAAACATGGGCTCATTGGAGAGAAGAAAGAATTACGCAACTTTCTTAGGAAGCACTTTTTTCATTTAGATCCTTGTTATCGATTTATTGATCAAAATAAAAAATTGACAAAACAACCAAATAAAAATTCCCAACCGCACAATCACAGCCTTTTGACAACAATAAAGATTGTACAGAGCAGACAACAAACAGCCCCTCATAGAAACCGCGCACAAAAGCAGGTGGTGGAAACCGAACCAGTTCCCAGCGCCATCTACTTCAATCGCACGGAAAACAACAAAGTACTTTTTTTAATTCTTGCATTCCTGATGACAAAATAAATTCAGTTTTACTAAAAAAAATAATAAAAGCATCGGTAGCGCGGGAACGCCACGCGGCGGTTTAGCCCCACAGTACCGTGCACACTCTAATTAGAGAATGTTGGCAATTTTTTTTAACTTTATGTTCATCTTCTTCTATTTATTATTATAATTCTAAAGCTCATTATCTTAAAATCAATATTCTTTCATCGTTCACGCGGCGATTTAACCCTGCGGTACCGCACGATTAGATCAATGTATATATACGCTGTGTGATTAGATCAATGTATAAACAAATCATTATCATATGGTAGAAATTTTTATTCAGTGAGCAGCTGCCCAAACCAAATGCAAAATTCTTATTATCCACATATTGCCCATCTCAGACTAGTCCACATCTTTTCTGTCTAAGTATACGTCCTGGGAAAAATCCTCCTTTTTCCTGCTCTATTCTTAGAGCATTTTTTAAGGCTAATTTGGATATATTGAAACCGATACAATTTGAAAAATGGAAAACAATAATTTTTTTACGATTTGGTTGTATACTTTTACCACACGCACGCACGCATCCACACACACGCACGCAGACATGCACGCATACACAAAAATAAAATTTTAATATGCATTTTGTATTCCGTTTGGCTATTAATCTGTCGTATGAAGTTTTGATTTTAAACTTGGTAATTATTGTGATAAATCGTTAGGTTATTTTTTCAGAAGCCGAAGCCGATTCAGAAACAGACAAATAAACAGACAGACAGACAGACAATTGGACTGTAGCATGCATCTCGGTAAGTGTATAATCATTTAAACACTTACAATTTATTAAATTTAGGTACAAACATCTTATGGAGGCAATGACAAAAGAAGATTACACGAAACGACCAAACATTACAGAAGTGATGAAAAAGCTGCTGGATATGTTGCCAAAACAAGAAAGGGAATACTGCTTAATAGATAATACTCTTGATCACTAAATGTTTATTTTTAGTTGTGCCAAAACTATATTTATTATGTTGTCTTTGATGTCTTTTTAATGTTCCTGGAACTTGTTAAGCGATAAAAGATTTATTACTTTTGTTTTATTAGTTTAAACAATAAATCGATATAAAAGAAAAACGTGACTCCTGCATCTCAATTTTCCCCTCTTTCAAATGAGTTTTTCTTATGAATAATTTGTACCGAAGAAGGAACATTCAATTTAAAAATATAAGCGTTTAATAATAATGGCTTACAAGGTTTATCCACGTTTTCTAATTATAGTTGATTTTACGCCGCTGGGGTTCACGACCCTATAGTGCCCACGCGCCCTCCATGCATGTTATTTTTCTTGTATATATATATATTTTGTTTTAAATATAATTTAGTTTGGATTTCAAAACTAAAAAAAGTTGTATTGTTTTTTTTTACTTGTTGCCCTGCAGTCGGGCCGTTCAAAACTGTTTATAGAATATTAGTATTTCCATTCAAGCAGAGATTATTTGGTTTGTAGCGTGCTCTCCCAAGTGAGTCAATACTATATTGTTAGCTTATAAAATATTTATAAAAATGTAACGCGTGCGCACTATGTCAAAATATTTACGCAAAAAGTGTACATTATTTTAAAATATAAAAAATGAATATCTGTCAAACCCCCCCTCGTTAAATACAATAAATACCCCTCTCGGAATTACCCGTAATTAAACTCCCGGGAGGGCATTTCAAAGGTCTGGTGTTTTACTTTAGGACTTTTTGCTATTAAAAATTGTTTTTACTCAAATTTGATAACAGTGTTTAAAGTAATTCTTAAAATTTTTTTAAAAATAAGGAAAAAGCAAACAAAAACCCAAATTTTTTCCATTGCATACTAATTTAGTACAAACTATATTGCTGTAAAAAATAAATATTGAACCATAATGAATTAAAATCGTTATATCACTGCTTGTTTAAATTTTGGTTTTCTTGCGTATAAAACAAACTACAACTTGCGTAATTAAATAATCTAAAAAACAGCAATTTGGTTTTTTTATGATTAAAAGTTTGTTTTTTTGTGCTATATTTTTTAAGTTAGCACTTTTTTTTAGATGAAGTCAAGTCATGATATCAATAAAAAAAACCTAGAAATTAATCATAAATTACAGAGAACTTTTTCAAATGCCCAACAAAATGAACAATGGAAAACAATCCTTTACAACGCTCAAAATTTATCCCAAAACAGGTTAAACTCCAGTAAAAACTATTTATATGGTAGCCCAAAATTAGAATTGAAAGATGAAAATAATCGACTACAAGTTTCCGAAAATATGGAAAAAGCCGTGGAAAGTTATAAAATGGAAATCGTTTGGAAAAATGTTGTTCTTTTCACACTTTTACACTTAGGGGCACTGTACGGTGGATATCTACTAGTCTTTAAAGCCAAATGGTTAACTGTGGTCTGGAGTAAGAAGGCATTTTTCGGTTATGCGTGTTAAATTTTATTTTATAATGTTTTTTTTTGTATTTAAATAAAAACAAAATCAAATTTTTAAAAATAGTTTAAAAATGAAGACAAATGCCAAGGATAAAACTTTTATTCTGTTAAAAACCATGCTCGAATTAAAACGTTTGACAACACCGTTTGTCATTATCAATCAGCTAAAATATAGAAATTTCTAAATAAAATATTTAAATACACAAACACAATATAAACACTAAATTACATAAACAAAAGTTAAAACGAAGGGGTATTTTAAAACGGTTTTTATTGATACTTTTTTAAAAATTTTAAACTGGGATTAAATTAAGAAAATTTTAAAAATTAGAAAGACTGTAAAATTTTTGGAATTTTTTAGGTAAAATGATAACACGGTGGTAATTTTAAAACTACGAATAAATTTTAAAGCACGAAAATAATGAGAAAAATACGTAAAACTTTAGTAATATTGGACATAGGTAAAGATAAAAAGTACATTGTTACGAGATACGAAAATCAACAAAAAAGTTACAAGACACTGGGTACCGGGGATAAATTGTTTGACAGTTAATATGGCGCGTTGACTCACTCAAAGAGTCCGGTGAGTAGCTTAAAAACATTTGAGCGGAACAGAGGAATATTTTTTCGTTTAATTCTAGTTTATCTTTACTTATACATAAACTTTCTTCAATTTTTGGATTAAAACTATTATTATCACTAGAAAAAACGCGAAAATCTTTATTTGGCACAATATTAATATTACAAGAAAGAAAATGATCGTTGATAGCTGAACAATCCGAATTAGTAAGCATTTTCTAGTCTTGGACAAAATTTTTATATGCTCTACGTCTGCCATTTTGGTTCTAAGATAACTGATAATGTTATTTATTTATTTATTTAGTGTTTTATATGCATTGTTTGTGTATATAAATATTTTATTTACATATTTACAGATGTGTTTGGTGAGGTGACTGGCCAGCCGTATTAACAGGGTCACCTCTCTGTATACATGTGTGTGTGTGTGTGTGTGTGTGTGTGTGTGTGTGTGTGTGTGTGTGTGTGTGTGTGTGTGTGTGTGTGTGTGTGTGTGTGTGTGTGTGTGTGTGTGTGTGTGTGTGTGTGTGTGTGTGTGTGTGTGTGTGTGTGTGTGTGTGTGTGTGTGTGTGTGTGTGTGTGTGTGTGTGTGTGTGTGTGTGTGTGTGTGTGTGTGTGTGTGTGTGTGTGTGTGTGTGTGTGTGTGTGTGTGTGTGTGTGTGTGTGTGTGTGTGTGTGTGTGTGTGTGTGTGTGTGTGTGTGTGTGTGTGTGTGTGTGTTTGTGTGTGTGTGTGTGTGTGTGTGTGTGTGTGTGTGTGTGTGTGTGTGTGTGTGTGTGTGTGTGTGTGTGTGTGTGTGTGTGTGTGTGTGTGTGTGTGTGTGTGTGTGTGTGTGTGTGTGTGTGTGTGTGTGCGTGTGTGTGCGTGTGCGTGTGTGTGCGTGTGTGTGCGTAACTTTTTAACAAAAAAATTTAATTTGAAACTTTTTTAGTAATATTTTTACACTTTCAAAGTGGGCTGGGGATAACAGCTGGGGCTCACCGATTGTGGGCTCATAAATCTTATCGTGCTCATTTTATTCTGAAACTGTTCTTGGTTATAATGAATTCTATGGCTTTTCAAGTAATTTTAAAAATCTTTATCTTATAAATGTATTATGTAAATTTATTATTTATCAAATATTACTAGACTCTGCTTCAAGCAGAGTCTAAAATAATATTAAATTAAATTAATAACCTTACAAAATCAAAAGCCGCTACAAAATTTATTTATAATGTGATAAAGCAGCTTATAGTTAAATGACAAAAACAACACAACAGATAAAATTCGTCTTCTGAATGTTTCTTGAGCGGTTATGCGAAAAAATCTAATCAACCGCGCACAACTTTCCACAGCTGTTTAATATTTACAAGATTTTACAAACTCCTTCATTGTCGCTGGAACCTGGAAGGCGATTTATTGTATACAATAAAAACATAAGAAGAACAAAACTGTAAAAACTCTAAATTCCAGAATTTGCCCATGTTTTTTTATAGTGATGGCGTGAACGGCGGGAATAAACCGCCCTGTGGTGTTGTTGCCCTGCACCTATGACAGTTACAAATTATTCTTTTACGCAAGTACTCCATGTTATATGTTTTTGCTATTGTTATACAGATAATTGTTTGGTAGTTTTTATATTAGTTTTTTATTGTTTAAGGAAAATAAAACATAAAATTAAGAGCTGGGGTCGCATTCTGACACGCGATTAAAAGTTATCCCGGATAATTTTTTTACGTGCTTAAGGATGCGAGTGAAAAATCAATTTTACCCAGATTAAAACCGGATAAAATTTTTTCTGTTGTTTAAAGGATAAGAATTTATCCAATTCGAGAGGTGGGTAAATATTTTCTCCCGTTGGATTAATTTAATAAAAAATAAAATACCCGCATTGGGTATTTACCCAATGCGTAAAATACCCCCGTTTGGATGCAATTTTTTTAGAATGATGTGATTGAATGGTGCAGGGATCACCGGTGTCACCATAAATTTTCTGAAACGGATGCAGACCCACATAACGCACGCAGAGGTAGGTGTATTTTTATCCCAAATTCTACTTTAATAGAAAAACTGAAAAAATTATGAATGTAAACTTATGGATGTAGACATTGTAATACCTTAAAACCGATGTGCAAACTTGGGTTTTTGGGGGACCCTGAAGTTAATGGCTAATTCTTCGATGAAAATGTACATTCTTGAATTTATTATTTGTTACAATACGCTCATAATTCATAAGGAATTAATCATTCTAGGATTTTTCTTTTCTCATATGGGATGGTTGCTAGTTAAAAAACATCCTGAAGTTAAAAAGAAAGGACAAACGTTAGATTGTTCTGATTTGTATGCGGAAACTGTATTGCGATTTCAAAAAAGGTATATATTACATCGAATTAATCGACCAAACTCATATTAGAAATAATTTGCATAAGCATGGTTGGCACGTAGCTGATTGGTCGTTTCGTATGATGTTTATTTCAGTAATTGTACGTTCACGGTTTTTGCGCGATTTTCCCACAAAAAAATTAAGGTGTTTGAGAGTTGCGAACGTGCTTTTCAATCAAACTGTATGCAAATTAATTCTTATGTGAATTTGGTCGATTTTGTAACTAGGAATGATTCCGTTAAATATTTTATCATGTTTTCAATTTTCTATTAGTTTAATTGAAAAATTTCAATGAAATTGCTTTTTGCTGGGAGAAAAACTGACCACATTTAGCTGTTCTGTGCACACTGGGATTAAAATATTGATTTTCAACCAGTTTTTTTTCAACAGGAAAAAAATTACCGTTAAAAACGTATAAAAACGTTAAATTGTTTTCCTGGTATAAACGAAATAAAAAATTTTTAGTTTCCCATGTAATCCACAATAACATACAAATTTGAACAGTCGCGAAAGTTTCAAACAAGAATACGCAAAAAAACTTATTATCAGTATATTTTTATTCCCAATAAACAATAAATAATATTAATAATCCTAATCGTTTTTATTGATAAATTTTTAGTGCTTTAATGATATTGAAAAATTAAAAAAAAATATAATTACGCATTAAAATCCAAACGTCACCACTGTAACTTTTTATCATTAATTTTATTATTATACAATATTAAGGCCAGCTGATAATAACGTGAGCAATTAATCAGTGATGGAGGTTATTATCACGGAAACAGAATTCCAAAAAGGACCTCACCGTTTTCGTTTAACCACAAAAGCAACATTCTAAATTTTCTGTATTCATGAACAAGTGTTTTAAAAAAAAACAATTATAAAATAACAGTGTGAAAACACTTTTGGCTAAATTGTGTTTATAATAAATTAAGTTTAAGTAATATAGCCACATTTTGTTCCATTTTTTTAGTAGTAAACTTTCTAGACGAAACATAAATACCAGGCACTTAATTAAATACTGTACTCTGTCTTTTTATGTCCACATCAGCAAGTTATTAATATCCCACGACGAAGTAATCACCAGGGGCGGGTCCATTAAACGCGTGCTGAATAAGTGCTATGTTAGCACGTTGTTTAAAATCTTTTGATAATGTTTTAATTTTGGATTTTTTTAAAGAAATTTTAAAGAAGTAATAGAAGTCTTTATTTTAATTGAAAAAATTAATATTTAAACAGTTTTATGCACATTTGTTTTAAATAAAAGGTAATAATGTCACAGCATAACCCCTTTGGCTAAACCTTAACTTGGGATTATTGCTTTATTAGCTTATATTTATAGCAAACATGCATAAAATTAATAAAATATCAATTTATGCATCCAGACAAAAATTTTTATAAAATTTCTTGAGAAAAAACCCAAAAATTAAAACATTATCAAGAGTTTTAAACATCGTGCTAACATAGCACCTAGTCAGCACGCGTTTAGTGGACCCGCCCCAGAACTGCCACATAAGCTTTGTAAGGCGACTATGAAACGCGCTATAACAGCTAATATGAACAGCTTGTGATTTTAAGCTGAACAGTTGAAGCTGAAAATAAAAATATTATCAACTTATACATAACCACTATCTCAATTTGTACAAACAAATGTGAACTAAATGCTTGTCGGTGATTTATAAAACAACACGTAAGCAAACAAAAAATTCCGCAATGCTGCACATTGGAATCCACTATAAGTCAAGGATACAATACGGATTAAAATGAATCAATGTAAAACTCCTTGTCTGCAGCGGATTCCAATTGGCGTTTCGTGCATTAGTCTTAAACGCCCTCGATGCTTCAGTCATCAATAAGACCACCGAGCCTTACAACATAATAATAAACTAAATCAACAAGCATAACATATTATACAAAGTATGCAACTTAATATAAAACAACTAATTAAATTAAATTAAAACACTAATATAAACACACAGAAAAATTAAAACACATAGTTGTGATTTTTAGCTACTTTGCATAGTAACTTTGACCGGTATTTAAAAAAAATTAATGAACCTAAATTATTCTTTGTAATTACCAGAACGACTTGCTATGTGACCAGGAAATAATTACCAGAACAATATTGCTATACTCTAAGTGTAATGCTTTGCACCTTTTAATATTTGTTTTGTGGGATTTAAACTTAGATTATTATAACGTATTAGGTTTATAATTAAAAGAAATTGTACGGTTTTTATGTTTTTTCTTCTAATTATTATATATATTTGGGGTTTATGTTTTGTTTTAAAAAATTTATTATAAATAATGGTTTTGATTGATTAAAATAATGAAATTAAAAGCAATATAATTAAACACTAAACGTGTAGCATTAAGCCACTATAATAAGGCGTCCCGGAAAACTCCAGGGGCAGTTTAATTAGCTACGGTTATTAAAATAAAATTTTAAACCCAAAAACTTTTTATAAAGAATTTTACTAAACATTAAACATCCTGGATTGCTTCAGGTGTAGCATTAAGCCACCAAAATAAGGCATTTAATTATATTATTAATTTTATTGTTATACAATATTAAGGCTAGCTAATAATAACGTGAGCAATTAATCAGTGATGGTGGTTATTATCACGAAAACAGAATTCCAATAAAGACCTCATCGTTTTCGTTCAACCGCAAAAGCAATACTCTAAATTTTTTGTGTAGCGTAAATTAATGACTTTTTTTATTCATAAACAAGTGTTTAAAAAAAATCATAAAGTAACAGAGTAAAAACACTTTTGGCTAAATTGTGTTTATGCTTATAAACTGTAAATTAGGCTTTAGTGGTATTTAGTTCTAGTCTGGGTTTATTACAGACTTTTTATTTTGAACATTGTTACGGCATATTACCATGATGACTAAATATAGATAACTTAAGCAGAAAACGGCAATTTTTAGGAACACACTATTAAGTTATGAACCGTAAAAATTATGATAAAATTTAGTTTAATTTTCAGGTTTTTCTTCGATGGCTTCAAGAAATTAAAATTTACAAGCCATGGTTTAGTTTTTTATGAGTTTCATCATGATAACTTTGTCAGTTCAAAAGTTTTATCATGATAAACTAATTTTTTAAGTAGGGATCACCCCAATTGAAGTTGTTGAGTGCTCTAATTAGGGTTTCATGACAATTTAGGGTCGTTAAACGCAATGGCATTTACAGAAGAAATTTAGAGGCAAAAGTGTGAAATCTCTAAAACCTATCGTTGAGCCTACGCAAAAGCCTAAATTAAACCCCAAACCATTTTTTTTTACTTTTGGCTCCAATTTCCTATTTTCGCTGCTCCAAGTTTCTAATATTTTCCGACGGCTCGAGATTTCTTGGTGACTATTCCGAAAATTCCGTATTTTGTTGCAGCCGAGAAAACTTAGAACTAGAACTTTGAACCAAGAATGTGTAACTTGAGTTGAAGCCGAAAGCGTGAAATCGTTAAAACTTGTCCCAAAGCCTAAACCGAACCCAAACCACTTTTTTTAACTTTGGGTTCTAAGTTTCCATTTCCGAGCTCCGACACGTATTAAAAGATGTTTTTATTAACAGTAAGGTGTATAAAAAAGAAAAACCTGTAGAAAAAAGAAGACAAGAAATAAATTACAAAATATTTTACAAAATTGCCTCGTGATAAAACCACCGATTATAAGAACATATTTTAGGTTTTACTTGCTTTTGGTATTAGTGTTTTGTTTTATACTGCCAACAGTGGTTCCTAAATTATGGGGAGAAAATCTGGCCACTGCATATTTTGTAGCTGTTTTGCTAAGGTAAGAAATAAAATAATAATATAGACGCATCCTTCTTGTCAAAGCTCTGCCCGCAAAAATACAAAAATCAATAAATTTCCACAATAAATTTACAAAAATCAATAAATTTTCCATAAAAATCAATAAATTTCCATGATAAAGTATGTCCTGACTCCTGAGTCTCGAAAAGAAAATTAGGTGCGTTTTCTAAAGTTAAAACGCGCACCTGAAAATATAAAAAATCCGTAAGAAATTTTTTAATAAACTAACAAATATTTAATATTTGTTATCTTAATACATGTTGCAATTTATCTTTTGTTCGCAAAATCTGTCATAACTTATGCAATATGGAGGCTATTTTAAAAACCAAACTATTTATTTGTATTTAAACGAACAACAAAAGAATGTTAATAGAATATTATTATTTTATCATTGTTATTAGTATTTTTTAATCCCAATTACAAAAAATAAATAACAACCAATAAAGACAAAAATACAAAAATCAATAAATTACTTTGTTAAAATATGTCCTGAGTCTCGAAAAGAAAATGAAG
This sequence comes from Microlaimidae sp. YZB2_3, assembly GCA_030248175.1. NCBI lineage: Eukaryota > Metazoa > Nematoda > Chromadorea > Desmodorida > Microlaimidae > Microlaimidae sp. YZB2_3. Next base: position 10,912 of record JASAMX010008216.1, read on the forward strand.
TGCATTTCTAAAGTGATGAGCGCGTTTCTGAAACGCGCTCCTGAAAATATAAAAAATCCGTAAGAATTAAAAAAAACTAACAAAACACTCGAAATAAATGTTGCATTTTATCTTCTGTTCGCAAAAGTTGTCGAGTTATTTTAAAAACTAAACTATCATTTTATTTGTATTTGAACAACAAAAATGTTATCAGAAAATTATTAATCTATGATTGTTATTGGTATTTTGCAATCCCAATTACAAACACGGAGAATCTTAACGACCCTCAAAATGTAAGTATTCGTGATCACGTCATATATATTATGCTCTGTGGGAATGGTTGTGAGAGGAGCTAATAGAATCACTTTTAGCCAATTACTGCTTAGGAAAAATTAATCTCCAATGGATGAAAGATCTCCTTTTTCATAGGCACTAATTGGCTAAAAGTGATTTTAATACGTTATAACTCTGTAAAAAATATTAAAACTGAACAATTTCCGTTTAAATGGGAGCGTTTTGACTATCGTGAAAATAATTAACAACCAATAAACTACGTACCTAATTTTTTTTGAGATTCAGAACGTACTTTAATAGGAATATTTATTGATTTTGATATTTTTGCGGGCGGAGCTTAGTTAAAGGGGATTTGTCTATATAACTCTTAACCCATTCCCGTGATTGCCTTTTCCTCGGTTACAACCGTGAAACCTCCGTATGACTTATGTCCTACTTTTGTCATACATAATTTATTTTCCGAGTAGTACCCAGTGAGCAAGCAAATTGAAATGGTTAAAACTGCACGGTAGCAATACGCAGGTTTTTCTCACGGATGCATTGTCTTAGTAGGATATTGTTGCAAAAATTTTCATATTGCTACCCTACAGCTTTAACCATTTCAATTTGCTCGCTCACTGGGCACTATTCACGCACTAAAAATTATGTATGACGAAATTACGAGCTAAGTCATGCGTAGAGTTTACCGCGGTAAGGTTTACGTATGATGTTGGTCATACGAAAATACCACCACCGTGAGACGAAGGTTGCACTTTTATCGTACAAAGGTTTCACGGTTGTAAAGAGGGAAAAGGCCGTCACGGAAAGGGGTTAAAGGTCCGACAAATAGCCCAAATCGCAGCTTCTATCTGTATTTTAAACAGTATACATTATCAAATATTAAGTGGCTAAATTTGCGAATTTATTTTAGCGGTTAAAAAAGGCAACACCAATCATTTAAAACCTTATTACTGATTATCATTCTGTAGTATTGTATTTTATGAATTTGTTAAGTTAAGTAAAACAAACAGACTAAAACCGCTCAATAACTATTATATAAACTAATAAGTGTTACAAAAATCTGCACACATATATGAAGGTAACATGCGGCAAACTTAACAAACGCACAAAAACTAAATAAAAAAAAATTTATCTAAAATATAATTGTTTATGTGTAGACGTCAATTAAAATATAAAGCAAATCTATTATTAAACTAAAATAGAAATATTAAGTTGAAATAAACAAGTCTATATTAAACTTTCTGTAGGTATACATTGACACTACACGTGACATGGTCTGTAAACAGTGCCGCTCACATGTTTGGCTATCGTCCATATAATAAAGATATTCATCCTCGGGAGAGCATAATTGTAAATACTTTTTTATTTTCTGTAAATTTATTGCATGCGGAAGATCGATAGGCCTTTCTCTATAATAGCAGTATAATTTGATCTAAATATATAGTTGGTTATGACAATCAAATCTTATCCTATCCTATCAAATTTTAAAATGGTCGATTCAAATGAAAATTACAACAACCTATATTGTAATAGTTAGTTGTTCCATTAGTGGTCGAGGAACTGAAATATAAGGAAATCCACAATCAAAATTGATTGAACTAAATATATAGATTTTCATAATTAAAATTTAGCATGCTATTCAGGTAATGTTGTAAAAATTTCAAAATATTATCAATCGCAAATATTGATTGATCAAATAGGTAGTAAGTACTGAGAATTATTGGGAAAAAACGATAAATAACATTGATTAATATAAATAACTGATTTTTACAACATAAAAATTTGGCTTATTATAGCGCTGGTAATGCCGTGCGGATTAAAATCAGTTATTGATAAAAAAATTTAATTTAGTAGTTATACGCAATGGGTATACATACTAGTGTTGTTAAAAGTTACTTTTACTTTTACTTAAAGTAATAAAAGTAACGGATTTTGGATTACCTTTACTTTTACTTTTACTTTTGAAATTTCAATTACTTTTACTTTTACTCTTACTCGACTTTTGAAATTTCAAATACTTTTACTTTTACTCTTACTCGGATTTTTCTCTGCAAATACTTAAATTAATTTAAGTAAAATTTAAGTAATTTGAAAGGGTAAATTCCCCATGGGCTTTTTTTAAAGTAAATGGCAAGAGAACGTTTTTTAAGCCACTAACACGCTAAAACCATTTATTTTGACTAAAAACTTATTAAAATGATAATTTATACATAAAATTAGCAAAAAAACTTTGGAACAGAGCTTTGGAGCTCCAAAAACCGGTGTTTTGCTCCGTTCAAAATTACTTTTATTATACTTTTACTCTTACTTTTACTTTAAAAAATAGGTCTTACTTTTACTTTTACTTTACTTAAATAAAATTTGACCACTACTTTTATTTTTACTTTACTTAAATTAAAAAATTACAAATTACTTTTACTCTTACTTTACTTCAATTAAAATTTTTCAAATTACTTTTACTTTTACTTAAAATAATCCAAAATCAATACGTTTTACAACACTAATACATACATGGGAAAAGATTGAGTATACCAATAGCAATACTGATGTAAATATCTATAGTTGCAACAGCAACTTATGTTATGACACAGGAGTTCCAACAAACAATTGAGATCGAAAATCAAGTAAATAAATATTTGGGATCAAAAAAGCCGAGAGAACTTTAAACTCGAACTTGGAGCCAAAAATAGGGAACTTAAGACCATAAGTGGGAAACTTGGAGCCGAAAATAAAAATCGCTATAATGTTTACCAATCTAAAGTCCAGTCTAGATCTAAGCCCAAAATATTTTTTTCTTAAGGGCTCGAAGTTCCCAAAAATTATCGATTGCTTCAAGTTCACTGCTTGTGGTTCTAAAGACCCCGTACCAAATTAACATACAAAAGTAAAAGAAACGTGGCAAAATATCTAGTTGCTAACGTTTTTTGTTGTGTTGCGAGTGATGAACACTGCACTTGCTCCAGCCTTGGGTACAACGGCGGAGGTTCGACACCATTGCGTATACCTACTAAGATTACCGAACATCCGAATTTTTATATCAATAAACTGTCCATGTTCGACGCGTCCGGCCGCTGTTCGGTCTACCGGAAACACCGGGTCACCAAAAAAGAGCCAACGCTCGTCCAGGAAACCGGATGGTTCCGTTGGCTTTTTCGTCATTAATATTACGGTCACAATGCTGATAAGCTCATATTTTCGTAGCATTTGTACTAAATAAATGTATTTTGTATGTTTTAAAAATCAAGTATTTAAAATAAAAGTAGTGGTCAAATTTTATTTAAGTAAGAAAGTAAAAGTAAGACCTATTTTTTAAAAGTAAAAAGTAAGAGTAAAAGTATAATAAAAGTAATTTGAACGGAGCAAAACATCGGTTTTTGGGTCCAAAAGCTTGTTTGAAAGTTTTTTTGCTAATTCTAAGTATAAATTATCATTTTATAAGTTTTTAGTCAAAATAAATGGTTTTAGCGTGTTAGTGGCTTAAAAAACGTTCTCTTGCCTTTTACTTTAAAAAAAGCCCATGGTATTTTACCCTTTCAAATTACTTAAATTTTACTTAAACTAATTTAAAATTTCGGAGTAGAAAAATCCTAGTAGAGAAAAGTAAAAGTATTTGAAATTTCAAAAGTTGAGTAAGAGTAAAATCAAAAGTAATTGAAATTTCAAAAGTAAAAGTAAAGTAAAGTTTATCCAAAATCCGTTACTTTTATTACTTTAAGTAAAGTAAAAGTAACTTTTTACAACACTAGTATGAATACCCATTTGCTAAAATAAATATTAGTTAAATTTTAATTATCAATAACTGATTTTAATCCGCACGGCATTACCGCGCTATAATAAGCCAAATTTTTATGTTGTGAAAATCTATTTATATTAATCAATGTATTATCGTTTTTGAAATATCTCTCTATTTGTTCAATCAATATTTGCGATTCATAATATTTTGAAATTTTTACAACATTACCTGAATAGCATGCTAAATTTAATTATGAAAGTCTATATATTTAGTTCAATCAATCGATTTTTATATTTCAGTTCCTCGACCACTAAATGGAACAACTAACTATTACAATATAGGTTGTTGTAATTTTCATTTGAATCGACCACTTTAAAATTTGGTAGGATAGGATAAGATTTGATTTGTCATAACCAACTATATATTTAGATCAAATTATACTGCTATTATAGAGAAAGGCCTATCGATCTTCCGCATGAAATAAATTTACAGAAAATAAAAAAGTATTTACAATTATGCTCTCCCGAGGATGAATATCTCTTATTATATGGACGATAGCCAAACATGTGAGCGGCACTGTTTACAGACCATGTCACGTGTAGTGTCAATGTATACCTACAGAAAGTTTAATATAGACTTGTTTATTTCAACTTAATATTTCTATTTTAGTTTAATAATAGATTTGCTTTATATTTTAATTGACGTGTACACATAAACAATTATATTTTAGATAAATTTTTTTTTATTTAGTTTTTGTGCGTTTTAAGTTTTGCCGCATGTTACCTTCATATATGTGTGCAGATTTTTGTAACACTTATTAGTTTATATAATAGTTATTGTACTGTTTTTAGTCTGTTTGTTTTACTTAACTTAACAAATTCATAAAATACAATACTACAGAATGATAATCAGTAATAAGGTTTTAAATGATTGGTGTTGCCATTTTTAACCGCTGAAATAAATTCGCAAATTTAGCCACTTAATATTTGATAATGTATACTGTTTAAAATACAGATGGAAGCTGCGATTTGGGCTATTTGTCGGACCTTGATCCTTTTGCCGTGACGGCCTTTTCCCTCTTTACAACCGTGAAACCTTTGTACGATAAAATCGCAACCTTCGTATCACGGTGGTGGTATTTTCGTATGACCAACATCATACATGCATCTTATACCGCGATAAACTCTTACGCATAGAGTTAGCTAAAATTCCTCATACATAATTTTTAGTGCGTGATAGTGCCCAGTGAGCGAACAAATTGAAATGGTTAAAGCTGTAGGGTAGCGATATAAAAATTTTTGCAACAATATCCTACTTAGACAATGCATCCGTGAGAAAAAACCTGCGTATTTGCTACCGTGCAGTTTTGGCCGTTTTAATTTGTTTGCTCACTGAGTATCTTACTCGGAAAATAAATTATGTATGACAAAAAGTAGGACATAAGTCATACGGAGGTTTCGGTAGTAACCGAGGAAAAGGCGAATCACGGGAATTGGTTAAGGGTTATCATACCAAATCCCCTTTAACTAAGCTCTGCACCGGCAAAAATATGAAAATCAATAAATATGTCCTATTATAGTTCGTTATGAAATTTTAGAAAAAAAATTAGGTACGTAGTTTATTGGTTGTTAATTATTTTCACGATAGTAAAAACGCTCCCATTTTGAACGGAAATTGTTCAGTTTTAAAATTCTTAAAGAGTACTATAACGTATTAAAATCACGTTTAGCCAATTAGTGCCTATGAAAAAGGAGATCTTTTAATCCATTGGAAATTAATTTTTCCTAAGCAGTAATTGGCTAAAAGTGGTTCTATTAGCTCCTCTAACAACCATTCCCACAGAGCATAATATATATTACGTGATCACGAATACTTACATTTTGTAAAGGGTCGTTAAGATTCTCCGTGTTTGTAATTGGGATTGCAAAATACCAAATAACAATCATAGATTAATAATTTTCTGATAACATTTTTGCTGGAAGCCAAAACAAATAAAATGATAGTTTAGTTTTTAAATAACTCGACAACTTTTGTGAACAGAAGAATAAAATGCAACATTTTATTCGAGTGTTTTGTTAGTTTTTTTTAATTCTTACGGATTTTTTATATTTTCAGGAGCGCGTTTCAGAAACGCGCTCATTACTTTAGAAATGCACTTCATTTTCTTTTCGAGACTCAGGACATATTTTAACAAAGTAATTTATTGATTTCCGTATTTTTCGTCTTTATTCGGTCGTTATTTATTTTTTGTAATTGGGATTAAAAATATGAATAACAATGATAAAATAATAATATTCTATTAACATTCTTTTGTTGTTCGTTTAAATACAAATAAATAGTTTGGTTTTTAAAAGAGCTTTCAGATTGCATAACTACTATATTTTAACAACAGAATTGCAACATGTATTAATAGAAGAGAATATTAGATTTGTTAGTTTATTAAAAAATTTCTTACGGATTTTCTATATTTTCAGGTGCGCGTTTTAACTTTAGAAAACGCACCTAATTTTCTTTTCGAGACTCAGGAGTCAGGACATACTTTATCATGGAAATTTATTGATTTTTATGGAAAATTTATTGATTTTTGTAAATTTATATTTGTGGAAATTTATTGATTTTTGGATTTTTGCGGGCAGAGCTTTGACAAGAAGGATGCGTCTATATTATTAATTTAATTCTTACCTTAGCAAAACAGCTACAAAATATGCAGTGGCCAAAAATTTCTCCCCACAATTTAGGAACCACTGTTGGCAGTAATATAAACAAAACACTAATACCAAAAGCAAGAAAAACTCAAAATATGCTCTTATAATCGGTGGTTTTATCACGAGGCAAATTTGTAAAATATTTTGTAATTGATTTCTCGTCTTCTTTTTTCTACAGGTTTTTCTTTTTTATACACCTTACTGTTAATAAAAACATCTTTTAATACGTGTCGTAGTTCTCTAACGGGAACTTAGAACCCAAAGTTAAAAAAAGTGGTTTGGGTTCGGTTTAGGCTTTGGGAAGAAATTTTAACGATTTCACGCTTTCGGCTTCAACTCAAGTTACACATTTTCTCTAGGTTCAAAGTTCTAGTTCTAAGTTTTCTCGGCTGCAACAAAATACGGAATTTTCGAAAGAGTCACCAAGAAATCTCGAGCCGTCGGAAAATATTAGAAACTATGAGCAGCGAAAATAGGAAGTTGGAGCCAAAAGTCAAAAAAATGACTCGGGGTTTTAATGAGGCTTTCGCGTAGGCTCAACGATAGGTTTTAAATATTCTTCACACTTTTGCCTATAAATTTCTTCTGTAAATGCCATTGCGTTTAACTACCTGAAATTGTCATGAAACCCTAATTAGAGCACTCAACAAATTCAATTGGGCTCACCCCGAACTGAAAAATTAGTTTATCATGATAAAACTTTTGAACTGACAAAGTTATCATGATGAAACTCATAAAAAACTAAACCATGGCTTGTAAATTTTAATTACTTGAAGCCATCGAAGAAAAACCTGAAAATTAAACTAAATTTTATCATAATTTTTACGGTTCATAACTTAATAGTGTGTTAGGAAAATTTGCCGCCTCTTTCTGCTTAAGTTATCTATATTTAGTCATCATGGTAATATGCCGTAACAATGTTCAAAATAAAAAGTCTGTAATAAACCCAGACTAGAACTAAATACCACTAAAGCCTAATTTACAGTTTATAAGCATAACAACAATTTAGCCAAAAGTGTTTTTACTCTGTTACTCCCTGACTGTTTAACGACACCCGTTTATGAATAAAAAAAGCTATTAATTGATGCTACACAAAAAATTAAAAATATTGATTTTAAGGTTGAACTAAAACGATGAGGTCTTTATTGGAATTCTGTTTTCGTGATAATAACCACCATCACTGGATTAATTGTTGATGTTATTATTAGCTAGCCTTAATATTGTATAACAATAAAATTAATAATATAATCAAATGCCTTATTTTCTTGCGGGCCTAATGCTACACCTGTAGCAATCCAGGATGTTTAATGTTTAGAAAAATTCTTTATAAAAAGTTTTTGGGTTTAAAATTTTATTTTAATAACCGTAGTTATTGTTAAACTGCCCCTGGAGTTTTCCGGGACGCCTTATTATAGTGGCTTAATGCTACACGTTTAGTGTTTAATTATATTGCTTTTAATTTCATTATTTTAATCAATCAAAACCATTATTTATAATAAATTTTTTAAAACAAAACATAAACCCCAAATATATATAATAATTAAAAGAAAAAACATAAAAACCGTACAATTTCTTTTAATTATAGACCTAATATGTTATAATAATTTATTAATGTAAGTTTAAATGTCATAAAACAAATATTAAAAGGTCCAAAGCAATTACACTTAGTAGCAATGTTGTTCTGGTAATTATTTCGGAGTCACATAGCAAGTCGTTCTGGTAATTACAAAGAATAATTTAGGTTCATTAATTTTTTTTAAATACCCGCCTAAGTCACTACTATTAAGTAGCTAAAAATCACAAATCTATGTTTTAATTTTTTCTGTGTGTTTATATTAGTGTTTTAATTTAAGTTCATGTCTTGTTTTACATTAAGTTGCATACTTTGTATAATATGTTATGCTTGTTGATTTAGTTTATTATTATGTTGTAAGGCTCTTGGTGGTCTTATTGATGACTGAAGCATCGAGGGCGTTTAAGACTAATGCACCAAACGCCAATCGGAATCGCCTGCAGACAAGGAGTTTTACATTTATTCATTTTAATCCGTATTGTATCCTTGACGTATAGTGGATTCCAATGTGCAGCATTGCAAAATTTTTTGTTTGCTTACGTGTTGTTTCACAAAATCACCGACAAGCATTTACTTCACATTTGTTTGTACAATTTATAGATAGTGGTTATGTATAAGTTGATAATATTTTTATTTTCAGCTTCAACTGTTCAGCTTAAAATCACAAGCTGTTCATATTAGCTGTTATAGTGCGTTTCATAGTTGCCTTACAAAGCTGATGCGGCAGTTCTGGGGCGGGTCCACTAAACGCGTGCTGACTAGGTGCTATGTTAGTAATATGAGTGTCAAAACTCTTGATAATGTTTTAATTTTTGGGTTTTTCTCAAGAAATTTTATAAAAATTTTTGTCTGGATGCATAAATTGATATTTTATTAATTTTATGCATGTTTGCTATAAATATAAGCTAATAAAGCAATAATCCCAAGTTAAGG